>JANJGN010000005.1:10455402-10685232 GCA_026770705.1 Isurus oxyrinchus
AGCTCCTGCTCCAAACATACAGCACAGCTCCTGCTCCAAACACTCAGCACAGCTCCTGCTTCAAACACTCAGCACAGCTCCTGCTCCAAACACTCAGCACAGCTACTGCTCCAAACACTCAGCACAGCTCCTGATCCAAACACTCAGCACAGCTCCTGCTCCGATGCCTCAACAGAGCTCCTGCTCCGAGGACTCAGCACAGCTCCTGCTCCAAGCACTCAACACAGCCCTTGCTCCGAGAACTCAACACAGCTCCTGCTCCAAGCACCCAACACAGCTCCTGCTCCAAACAGTCAGCACAGCTCCTGCTCCAAACAGTCAGCACAGCTCCTGCTCCAAACACTCAGCACAGCTCCTGCTCCAAACACTCAGCACAGCTCCTGCTCCAAACACTCAGCACAGCTCCTGCTCCAAACACTCAGCACAGCTCCGGCTCCAAACACTCTGCACAGCTCCTGCTCCAAACACTCAGCACAGCTCCTGCTCCAAACACTCAGCACAGCTCCTGCTCCAAACACTCAGCACAGCTCCTGCTCCAAACACTCAGCACAGCTCCTGCTCCAAACACTCAGCACAGCTCCTGCTCCAAACACTCAGCACAGCTCCTGCTCCAAACACTCAGCACAGCTCCAGCTCCAAACACTCAGCACAGCTCCTGCTCCAAACACTCAGCACAGCTCCTGCTCCAAACACTCAGCACAGCTCCTGCTCCAAACACTCAGCACAGCTCCTGCTCCAAACACAAAGCACAGCTCCTGCTCCAAACACTCAGCACAGCTCCTGCTCCAAACACTCAGCACAGCTCCTGCTCCAAACACTCAGCACAGCTCCTGCTCCAAACACTCAGCACAGCTCCTGCTCCAAACACTCAGCACAGCTCCTGCTCCAAACACTCAGCACAGCTCCTGCTCCAAACACTCAGCACAGCTCCTGCTCCAAACACTCAGCACAGCTCCTGCTCCAAACACTCAGCACAGCTCCTGCTCCAAACACTCAGCACAGCTCCTGCTCCAAACACTCAGCAAAGCTCCTGCTCCAAACACTCAGCACAGCTCCTGCTCCAAACACTCAGCACAGCTCCTGCTCCAAACACTCAGCACAGCTCCTGCTCCAAACACTCAGCACAGCTCCTGCTCCAAACACTCAGCACAGCTCCTGCTCCAAACACTCAGCACAGCTCCTGCTCCAAACACTCAGCACAGCTCCTGCTCCAAACACTCAGCACAGCTCCTGCTCCAAACACTCAGCACAGCTCCTGCTCCAAACACTCAGCACAGCTCCTGCTCCAAACACTCAGCACAGCTCCTGCTCCAAACACTCAGCACAGCTCCTGCTCCAAACACTCAGCACAGCTCCTGCTCCGAGCACTCAACACAGCTCCTTCTCCGAGCACTCAACAGAGCTCCTGCGCCGAGCACTCAACATAGCTCCTGCTCCAAACAGTCAGCACAGCTCCAGAGCCAAACATGCAGCACAGCTCCTGCTCCAAACACTCGGCACAGCTCCTGCTCCAAACACTCAGCACAGCTCCTGCTTCAAACAATCAGCACAGTTCCTGCTCCAAACAGTCAGCACAGCTCCTGCTCCAAACACTCAGCAGAGCTCCTGCTCCAAACACTCAGCACAGCTCCTGCTCCAAACACGCAGCACAGCTCCTGCTCCAAACACGCAGCACAGCTCCTGCTCCAAACACTCAGCACAGCTCCTGCTCCAAACACTCAGCACAGCTCCTGCTCCAAACACTCAGCACAGCTCCTGCGCCAAACACTCAGCACAGCTCCTGCTCCAAACACTCAGCACAGCTACTGCTCCAAACACTCAGCACAGCGCCTGATCCAAACACTCACCGCAGCTCCTGCAACAAACACGCAGCACAGCTCCTGCTCCAAACAGTCAGCACAGCTCCTGCTCCAAACACTCAGCACAGCTCCTGCTCCAAACACTCAGCACAGCTCCTGCTCCAAACACTCAGCACAGCTCCTGCTCCAAACACTCAGCACAGCTCCTGCTCCAAACAATCAGCACAGCTCCTGCTCCAAACAATCAGCACAGCTCCTGCTCCAAACACTCAGCACAGCTCCTGCTCTAAACACTCAGCACAGCTCCTGCTCCAAACACTCAGCACAGCTCCTGCTCCAAACACTCAGCACAGCTCCTGCTCCAAACACTCAGCGGAGCTCCTGCTCCAAACACGCAGCACAGCTCCTGCTCCAAACCCTCAGCACAGCTCCTGCTCCAAACATACAGCACAGCTCCTGCTCCAAACACTCAGCACAGCTCCTGCTTCAAACACTCAGCACAGCTCCTGCTCCAAACACTCAGCACAGCTACTGCTCCAAACACTCAGCACAGCTCCTGATCCAAACACTCAGCACAGCTCCTGCTCCGATGCCTCAACAGAGCTCCTGCTCCGAGGACTCAGCACAGCTCCTGCTCCGAGCACTCAACACAGCTCCTGCTGCAAAGAGTCAACACACCTTCTGCACCAAAGAGTCAACACAGCTCCTGCTCGAGACACTCAACACAGCTCCTACTCCCAACGGTTAGCACAGCTCCTGCTCCAAACACCCAGCACAGCTGCTGTTTCAAACACTGAACACAGCTCCTGCTCCAAACTAATCAGTAAATACAGCAGTAGCCCCACTGTACTCAGATGCTGCTCCAAACCACCTACACAGCTGCTGCTCTAAACGCTCTACACAGCTGCTGCTCCCAACACTCTACACAGCTGCTGCTCCCAACACTCTACACAGCTGCTGTTCCCAACACTCTACACAGCTGCTGTTCCCAACACTCTACACAGCTGCATCTCCCAACACTCTACACAGCTGCTGCTCCCAACACTCTATACAGCTGCTGCTCCCAACACTCTACACAGCTGCTGCTCCCAACACACTACACAGCTGCTGCTCCCAACAATCTACACAGCTGCTGCTTCCAACACTCTACACAGCTGCTGCTCCCAACACTCTACACAGCTGCTGTTCCCAACACTCTACACAGCTGCTGGTCCCAACACTCTACACAGCTGCTGCTCCCAACGCTCTACACAGCTGCTGCTCCCAACACTCAACACAGCTGCTGCTCCCAACACTCTACACAGCTGCTGCTCCCAACAATCTACACAGCTGCTGCTCCCAACACTCTACACAGCTGCTGCTCCCAACACTCTACACAGCTGCTGCTCCCAACCCTCTAGACAGCTGCTGCTCCCAACACTCTACACAGCTGCTGCTCCAAACACTCAGCACAGCTACTGCTCCAAACACTCAGCACAGCTCCTGCTCCAAACACTCGGCACAGCTCCTGCTCCAAACACTCGGCACAGCTCCTGCTCCGAGCACTCAACACAGCTCCTGCTCCGAGCACTCAACACAGCTCCTGCTCCAAGCACTCAACACAGCCCTTGCTCCGAGAACTCAACACAGCTCCTGCTCCAAGCACCCAACACAGCTCCTGCTCCAAACAGTCAGCACAGCTCCTGCTCCAAACACTCAGCACAGCTCCTGCTCCAAACACTCAGCACAGCTCCTGCTCCAAACACTCAGCACAGCTCCTGCTCCAAACACTCAGCACAGCTCCTGCTCCAAACACTCAGCACAGCTCCTGCTCCAAACACTCAGCACAGCTCCTGCTCCAAACACTCAGCACAGCTCCTGCTCCAAACACTCAGCACAGCTCCTGCTCCAAACACTCAGCACAGCTCCTGCTCCAAACACTCAGCACAGCTCCTGCTCCAAACACTCAGCACAGCTCCTGCTCCAAACACTCAGCACAGCTCCTGCTCCAAACACTCAGCACAGCTCCTGCTCCAAACACTCAGCACAGCTCCTGCTCCAAACACTCAGCACAGCTCCTGCTCCAAACACTCAGCACAGCTCCTGCTCCAAACACTCAGCACAGCTCCTGCTCCAAACACTCAGCACAGCTCCTGCTCCAAACACTCAGCACAGCTCCTGCTCCAAACACTCAGCACAGCTCCTGCTCCAAACACTCAGCACAGCTCCTGCTCCAAACACTCAGCACAGCTCCTGCTCCAAACACTCAGCACAGCTCCTGCTCCAAACACTCAGCACAGCTCCTGCTCCAAACACTCAGCACAGCTCCTGCTCCAAACACTCAGCACAGCTCCTGCTCCAAACACTCAGCACAGCTCCTGCTCCAAACACTCAGCACAGCTCCTGCTCCAAACACTCAGCACAGCTCCTGCTCCAAACACTCAGCACAGCTCCTGCTCCAAACACTCAGCACAGCTCCTGCTCCAAACACTCAGCACAGCTCCTGCTCCAAACACTCAGCACAGCTCCTGCTCCAAACACTCAGCACAGCTCCTGCTCCAAACACTCAGCACAGCTCCTGCTCCAAACACTCAGCACAGCTCCTGCTCCAAACACTCAGCACAGCTCCTGCTCCAAACACTCAGCACAGCTCCTGCTCCAAACACTCAGCACAGCTCCTGCTCCAAACACTCAGCACAGCTCCTGCTCCGAGCACTCAACACAGCTCCTTCTCTGAGCACTCAACAGAGCTCATGCGCCGAGCACTCAACATAGCTCCTGCTCCAAACAGTCAGCACAGCTCCAGAGCCAAACATGCAGCACAGCTCCTGCTCCAAACACTCGGCACAGCTCCTGCTCCAAACACTCAGCACAGCTCCTGCTCCAAACACTCAGCACAGCTCCTGCTTCAAACAATCAGCACAGTTCCTGCTCCAAACAGTCAGCACAGCTCCTGCTCCAAGCACTCAGCAGAGCTCCTGCTCCAAACACTCAGCACAGCTCCTGCTCCAAACACGCAGCACAGCTCCTGCTCCAAACATACAGCACAGCTCCTGCTCCAAACACTCAGCACAGCTCCTGCTCCAAACACTCAGCACAGCTCCTGGCCAAACACTCAGCACAGCTCCTGCTCCAAACACTCAGCACAGCGCCTGATCCAAACACTCACCGCAGCTCCTGCAACAAACACGCAGCACAGCTCCTGCTCCAAACACTCAGCACAGCTCCTGCTCCAAACACTCAGCACAGCTCCTGCTCCAAACACTCAGCACAGCTCCTGCTCCAAACACTCAGCACAGCTCCTGCTCCAAACACTCAGCACAGCTCCTGCTCCAAACACTCAGCACAGCTCCTGCTCCAAACACTCAGCACAGCTCCTGCTCCAAACAATCAGCACAGCTCCTGCTCCAAACAATCAGCACAGCTCCTGCTCCAAACACTCAGCACAGCTCCTGCTCTAAACACTCAGCACAGCTCCTGCTCCAAACACTCAGCACAGCTCCTGCTCCAAACACTCAGCACAGCTCCTGCTCCAAACACTCAGCAGAGCTCCTGCTCCAAACACGCAGCACAGCTCCTGCTCCAAACCCTCAGCACAGCTCCTGCTCCAAACATACAGCACAGCTCCTGCTCCAAACACTCAGCACAGCTTCTGCTCCAAACACTCAGCACAGCTCCTGCTCCAAACACTCAGCACAGCTCCTGCTCCAAACACTCAGCACAGCTACTGCTCCAAACACTCAGCACAGCTCCTGATCCAAACACTCAGCACAGCTCCTGCTCCGATGCCTCAACAGAGCTCCTGCTCCGAGGACTCAGCACAGCTCCTGCTCCGAGCACTCAACACAGCTCCTGCTGCAAAGAGTCAACACACCTTCTGCACCAAAGAGTCAACACAGCTCCTGCTCGAGACACTCAACACAGCTCCTGCTCCCAACAGTTAGCACAGCTCCTGCTCCAAACACCCAGCACAGCTGCTGTTTCAAACACTGAACACAGCTCCTGCTCCAAACTAATCAGTAAATACAGCAGTAGCCCCACTGTACTCAGATGCTGCTCCAAACCACCTACACAGCTGCTGCTCTAAACGCTCTACACAGCTGCTGCTCCCAACACTCTACACAGCTGCTGCTCCCAACACTCTACACAGCTGCTGTTCCCAACACTCTACACAGCTGCTGTTCCCAACACTCTACACAGCTGCATCTCCCAACACTCTACACAGCTGCTGTTCCCAACACTCTATACAGCTGCTGCTCCCAACACTCTACACAGCTGCTGCTCCCAACACACTACACAGCTGCTGCTCCCAACAATCTACACAGCTGCTGCTCCCAACACTCTACACAGCTGCTGCTCCCAACACTCTACACAGCTGCTGTTCCCAACACTCTACACAGCTGCTGTTCCCAACACTCTACACAGCTGCTGTTCCCAACACTCTACACAGCTGCTGTTCCCAACACTCTACACAGCTGCTGCTCCCAACGCTCTACACAGCTGCTGTTCCCAACACTCAACACAGCTGCTGCTCCCAACACTCTACACAGCTGCTGCTCCCAACACTCTACACAGCTGCTGCTCGCAACACTCTACACAGCTGCTGCTCCCAACCCTCTAGACAGCTGCTGCTCCCAACACTCTACACAGCTGCTGCTCCCAACACTCTACACAGCTGCTGCTCCCAACACTCTACACAGCTGCTGCTCCCAACACTCTACACAGCTGCTGCTCCCAACAATCTACACAGCTGCCGCTCCCACAACTCTACACAGCTCCCAGTCCGAACGAGCAACAGAGCTCCTGCTCCACTCAGCACAGCTCCTGCTCCAAACACTCAGCACAGCTTCTGCTCCAAACAATCAGCTCTGAACACAGCTCCTGCTCCAAACAGTCAGCACTGAACACAGCCCCTGCTCCAAACACTCAGCACTGAACCATGAACTCAGATCATTTACGAAAATCTGAATACAGCTCCTGCTCAAAACACTGAACACCGATCCATCTCCATCCACTGAACACATGTCCAGTTGCGAGCACTCAACATAGCTCCAGCTCCGAGCACTCAACACAGCTCCTGCTCCGAGCACACAACATAGCTCCTTCTCCAAACACTCAGCACAGCTCCAGCTCCTAACACTCCACATAACTGCTGCTCCAACATTCGACACAGCTCCTGCTCCAAACACTCAGCACAGTTCCTGCTCCAAACAGTCAGCACAGCTCCTGCTCCAAACACTCAGCACAGCTCCTGCTCCAAACACTCAGCACAGCTCCTGCTCCAAACACTCAGCACAGCTCCTGCTCCAAACACTCAGCACAGCTCCTGTTCCAAACACTCAGCACAGCTCCTGCTCCAAACACTCAGCACAGCTACTGCTCCAAACACTCAGCACAGCGCCTGATCCAAACACTCAGCACAGCTCCTGCAACAAACACGCAGCACAGCTCCTGCTCCAAACACTCAGCACAGCTCCTGCTCCAAACACTCAGCACAGCTCCTGCTCCAAACACTCAGCACAGCTCCTGCTCCAAACACTCAGCACAGCTCCTGCTCCAAACACTCAGCACAGCTCCTGCTCCAAACACTCAGCACAGCTCCTGCTCCAAACACTCAGCACAGCTCCTGCTCCAAACACTCAGCACAGCTCCTGCTGCAAACACTCAGCACAGCTCCTGCTCCAAACACTCAGCACAGCTCCTGCTCCAAACACTCAGCACAGCTCCTGCTCCAAACACTCAGCACAGCTCCTGCTCCAAACACTCAGCACAGCTCCTGCTCCAAACACTCAGCACAGCTCCTGCTCCAAACACTCAGCACAGCTCCTGCTCCAAACACTCAGCACAGCTCCTGCTCCAAACACTCAGCACAGCTCCTGCTCCAAACACTCAGCACAGCTCCTGCTCCAAACACTCAGCACAGCTCCTGCTCCAAACACTGAGCACAGCTCCTGCTCCAAACACTCAGCACAGCTCCTGCTCTGAGCACTCAACACAGCTCCTTCTCCAAGCACTCAACAGAGCTACTGCGCCGAGCACTCATCATAGCTCCTGCTCCAAACAGTCAGCACAGCTCCAGAGCCAAACATGCAGCACAGCTCCTGCTCCAAACACTCGGCACAGCTCCTGCTCCAAACAGTCAGCACAGCTCCTGCCCCAAACACTCGGCACAGCTCCTGCTCCAAACACTCGGCACAGCTCCTGCTCCGAGCACTCAACACAGCTCCTGCTCCGAACACTCAACACAGATCCTGCTCGAAGCACTCAACACAGCTCTTGCTCCGAGAACTCAACACAGCTCCTGCTCCAAGCACTCAACACAGCTCCTGCTCCGAGCACTCAACACAGCTCCTGCTCCAAACAGTCAGCACAGCTCCAGCGCCAAACATGCAGCACAGCTCCTGCTCCAAACACTCAGCACAGCTCCTGCTCCAAACACTCAGCACAGCTCCTGCTCCAAACACTCTGCACAGCTCCTGCTCCAAACACTCAGCACAGCTCCTGCTCCAAACCCTCAGCACAGCTCCTGCTCCGATGCCTCAACAGAGCTCCTGCTCCGAGGACTCAGCACAGCTCCTGCTCCGAGCATTCAACACAGCTCCTGCTGCAAAGAGTCAACACACCTTCTGCACCAAAGAGTCAACACAGCTCCTGCTCGAGACACTCAACACAGCTCCTGCTCCTAACACTTAGCACAGCTCCTGCTCCAAATACCCAGCACAGCTGCTGTTTCAAACACTGAACACAGCTCCTGCCCTGCACTCAGCAGTAAATACAGCTGTAGCCCCACTGTACTCAGATGCTGCTCCAAACCACCTACACTGCTGCTGCTCTAAACGCTCTACACAGCTGCTGCTCCCAACACTCTACACAGCTGCTGTTCCCAACACTCTACACAGCTGCTGTTCCCAACACTCTACACAGCTGCTGTTCCCAACACTCTACACAGCTGCTGTTCCCAACACTCTACACAGCTGCTGTTCCCAACACTCTACACAGCTGCTGTTCCCAACACTCTACACAGCTGCTGTTCCCAACACTCTACACAGCTGCTGTTCCCAACACTCGACACAGCTGCTGTTCACAACACTCCACACAGCTGCTGTTCCCAACACTCCACACAGCTGCTGTTCCCAACACTCCACACAGCTGCTGTTCCCAACACTCTACACAGCTGCTGTTCGCAACACTCTACACAGCTGCTGTTCCCAACACTCTACACAGCTGCTGTTCCCAACACTCTGCACAGCTGCTGCTCCAAACACTCAGCACAGCTCCTGCTCCAAACACTCGACACAGCTGCAGCTTCCAACAATCTACACAGCTGCTACTCCCAACACTCTACACAGCTGCTGCTCTCAACACTCTACACAGATGCTGCTCCCAACACTCTACACAGCTGCTGCTCCCAACACTATACACAGCTGCTACTCCCAACACTCTACACAGCTGCTGCTCCCATCACTCTACACAGCTGCTGCTCCCAACACTCTACACAGCTGCTGCTCCCAACACTCTACACAGCTGCTGCTCCCAACACTCTACACAGCTGCTGCTCCCAAACTCTACACAGCTGCTGCTCCCAACACTCTACACAGCTGCTGCTCCCAACACTCTACACAGCTCCTAGTCCGAATGCGCAACACAGCTCCTGCTCCACTCAGCACAGCTCCTGCTCCAAACACTCAGCACAGCTTCTGCTCCAAACACTCAGCACAGCTCCTGCTACAAACACTCAGCACTGAACACAGCTCCTGCTCCAAACAGTCAGCACTGAACACAGCCCCTGCTCCAAACACTCAGCACTGAACAATGAACTCAGATCATTTACGAAAATATGAATACAGCTCCTGCTCAAAACACTGAACACCGATCCCTCTCCATCCACTGAACACATGTCCTGCTGCGAGCACTCAACACAGCTCCTGCTCCGAGCACTCAATACAGCTCCTGCGCCGAGCACACAACATAGCTCCTTCTCCAAACACTCAGCACAGCTCCAGCTCCTAACACTCCACATAACTGCTGCTCCAACATTCGACACACCTCCTGCTCCAAACACTCAGCACAGCTCCTGCTCCAAACAGTCAGCACAGTTCCTGCTCCAAATACTCAGCACAGCTCCTGCTCCAAACACACAGCAGAGCTCCTGCTCCAAACACGCAGCAGAGCTCCTGCTCCAAACCCTCAGCACAGCTCCTGCTCCAAACATACAGCACAGCGTCTGCTCCGAACACTCAGCACAGGTCCTGCTCCGACCACTCAGCACAGCTCCTGCTCCAAACAGTCAGCACAGCTCCAGCGCCAAACATGCAGCACAGCTCCTGCTCCAAACACTCAGGACAGCACCTGCTCCAAACACAAGGCCCAGCTCATGCTCCAAACACTCAGCGCAGCTCCTGCTCCAAACACTCAGCACAGCTCCGGCTCCAAACACTCAGCACAGCTCCTGCTACAAACACTCAGCACAGCTCCTGCTCCAAACACTCAGCACAGCTCCTGCTCCAAACACTCAGCACAGCTCCTGCTCCAAACACTCAGCACAGCTCCTGCTCCAAACACTCAGCACAGCTCCTGCTCCAAACACTCAGCACAGCTCCTGCTCCAAACACTCAGCACAGCTCCTGCTCCAAACACTCAGCACAGCTCCTGCTCCAAACACTCAACACAGCTCCTGCTCCAAACACTCAGCACAGCTCCTGCTCCAAACACTCAGCACAGCTCCTGCTCCAAACACTCAGCACAGCTCCTGCTCCGAGCACTCAACACAGCTCCTGCTCCGAGCATTCAACATAGCTCCTGCTCCGAGAACTCAACACAGTTCCTGCTCCGAGCACTCAACATAGCTCCTGCTCCAAACAGTCAGCACAGCTCCTGCTCCAAACACTCAGCACAGCTCCTGCTCCAAACACTCAGCACAGCTCCTGCTCCAAACACACAGCACTGCTCCGGCTCCAAACACTCGGCACAGCTCCTGCTCCAAGCACTCAGCACAGCTCCTGCTCCAAACACTCAGCACAGCTCCTGCTCCGATGCCTCAACAGAGCTCCTGCTCCGAGGACTCAGCACAGCTCCTGCTCCGAGGTCTCAACACAGCTCCTGCTGCAAAGAGTCAACACACCTTCTGCACCAAAGAGTCAACACAGCTCCTGCTCGAGACACTCAACACAGCTCCTGCTCCCAACACTTAGCACAGCTCCTGCTCCAAATACCCAGCACAGCTGCTGTTTCAAACACTGAACACAGCTCCTGCCCTACACTCAGCAGTAAATACAGCTGTAGCCCCACTGCACTCAGATGCTGCTCCAAACCACCTACACTGCTGCTGCTCTAAACGCTCTACACAGCTGCTGTTCCCAACACGCGACACAGCTGCTGTTCCCAACACTCGACACAGCTGCTGTTCCCAACACTCGACACAGCTGCTGTTCCCAACACTCGACACAGCTGCTGTTCCCAACACTCTACACAGCTGCTGTTCCCAACACTCGACACAGCTGCTGTTCCCAACACTCTACACAGCTGCTGTTCCCAACACTCTACACAGCTGCTGTTCCCAACACTCTACACAGCTGCTGTTCACAACACTCTACACAGCTGCTGTTCACAACACTCTACACAGCTGCTGTTCACAACACTCGACACAGCTGCTGTTCCCAACACTCTACACAGCTGCTGTTCCCAACACTCTACACAGCTGCTGTTCCCAACACTCTACACAGCTGCTGTTCCCAACACTATACACAGCTGCTGTTCCCAACACTCTACACAGCTGCTGCTCCAAACACTCAGCACA
The DNA here is from genome assembly GCA_026770705.1 of Isurus oxyrinchus. Lineage (NCBI taxonomy): Eukaryota > Metazoa > Chordata > Chondrichthyes > Lamniformes > Lamnidae > Isurus > Isurus oxyrinchus. Next base: position 10,466,977 of record JANJGN010000005.1, read on the forward strand.
GCTCCTGCTCCAAACACTCTACACAGCTGCTGCTCCCAACAATCTACACAGCTGCAGCTTCCAACAATCTACACAGCTGCTGCTCCCAACACTCTACACAGCTGCTGCTCCCAACACTCTACACAGATGCTGCTCCCAACACTATACACAGATGCTGCTCCCAACACTATACACAGCTGCTGCTCCCAACACTCTACACAGCTGCTGCTCCCAACACTCTACACAGCTGCTGCTCCCAACACTCTACACAGCTGCTGCTCCCAACACTCTACACAGCTGCTGCTCCCAACACTCTACACAGCTGCTGCTCCCAACACTCTACACAGCTGCTGCTCCCAACATTCTACACAGCTGCTGCTCCCAACACTCTACACAGCTGCTACTCCCAACACTCTACACAGCTCCTAGTCCGAACGCTCAACACAGCTCCTGCTCCACTCAGCACAGCTCCTGCTCCACTCAGCACAGCTCCTGCTCCACTCAGCACAGCTCCTGCTCCAAACACTCAGCACAGCTCCTGCTCCAAACACTCAGCACAGCTCCTGCTCCAAACACTCAGCACAGCTCCTGCTACAAACACTCAGCACTGAACACAGCTCCTGCTCCAAACAGTCAGCACTGAACACAGCCCCTGCTCGAAACACTCAGCACTGAACAATGAACTCAGAACATTTACGAAAATCTGAATACAGTTCCTGCTCAAAACACTGAACACCGATCCCTCTCCATCCACTGAACACATGTCCTGCTGCGAGCACTCAACACAGCTCCTGCTCCGAGCACTCAACACAGCTCCTGCTCCGAGCACACAACATAGCTCCTGCTCCAAACACTCAGCACAGCTCCAGCTCCTAACACTCCACATAACTGCTGCTCCAACATTCGACACAGCTCCTGCTCCAAACACTCAGCACAGTTCCTGCTCCAAATACTCAGCACAGCTCCTGCTCCAAACACTCAGCAGAGCTCCTGCTCCAAACACGCAGCACAGCTCCTGCTCCAAACCCTCAGCACAGCTCCTGCTCCAAACATACAGCACAGCTCCTGCTCTGAACACTCAGCACAGGTCCTGCTCCAAACACTCAGCACAGCTCCTGCTCCAAGCACTCAGCACAGCTCCAACTCCAAACACTCAGCACAGCTCCTGCTCCAAACACTCAAACAGCTCCTGATCCAAACACTCAGCAAAGCTCCTTCTCCAAACTCAACTGTGAATACAACTGTAGCTCCCAACAGTGTACACAGCTGCTGCTCCAAACGCCTAACGCAGCTGCTGCTCCCAACACTCAACACTGAACACAGCTCTTGCTCCAGTCAACACTGCTCCTGCACCGAGCACTCAACACTGCTCCTGCTCCGAGCACGCAGCACAGCTCCTGCTCCAAACCCTCAGCACAGCTCCTGCTTCAAACACTCAGCACAGCTCCTGCTCCAAACACTCAGCACAGATCCTGCTCCAAACACTCAGCACAGCTCCTGCTCCAAACACTCAGCACAGCTCCTGCTCCGAGGACTCAGCACAGCTCCTGCTCCGAGCTCTCAACACAGCTCCTGCTGCAAAGAGTCAACACACCTTCTGCACCAAAGAGTCAACACAGCTCCTGCTCGAGACACTCAACACAGCTCCTGCTCCCAACACTTAGCACAGCTCCTGCTCCAAATACCCAGCACAGCTGCTGTTTCAAACACTGAACACAGCTCCTGCCCTACACTCAGCAGTAAATACAGCTGTAGCCCCACTGTACTCAGATGCTGCTCCAAACCACCTACACTGCTGCTGCTCTAAATGCTCTACACAGCTGCTGCTCCCAACACTCTACACAGCTGCTGTTCCCAACACTCTACACAGCTGCTGTTCCCAACACTCTACACAGCTGCTGTTCCCAACACTCTACACAGCTGCTGTTCCCAACACTCTACACAGCTGCTTTTCCCAACACTCTACACAGCTGCTGTTCACAACACTCTACACAGCTGCTGTTCACAACACTCTACACAGCTGCTGTTCACAACACTCTACACAGCTGCTGTTCCCAACACTCTACACAGCTGCTGTTCCCAACACTCTACACAGCTGCTGTTCCCAACACTCTACACAGCTGCTGTTCCCAACACTCTACACAGCTGCTGTTCCCAACACTCTACACAGCTGCTGTTCCCAACACTCTATACAGCTGCTGCTCCAAACACTCAGCACAGCTCCTGCTCCAAACACTCTACACAGCTGCTGCTCCCAACAATCTACACAGCTGCAGCTTCCAACAATCTACACAGCTGCTGCTCCCAACACTCTACACAGCTGCTGCTCCCAACACTCTACACAGCTGCTGCTCCCAACACTCTACACAGATGCTGCTCCCAACACTATACACAGCTGCTGCTCCCAACACTATACACAGCTGCTGCTCCCAACACTCTACACAGCTGCTGCTCCCAACAATCTACACAGCTGCTGCTCCCAACACTCTACACAGCTGCTGCTCCCAACACTCTACACAGCTGCTGCTCCCAACATTCTACACAGCTGCTGCTCCCAACACTCTACACAGCTCCTAGTCCGAACGCGCAACACAGCTCCTGCTGCACTCAGCACAGCTCCTGCTCCAAACACTCAGCACAGCTTCTGCTCCAAACACTCAGCACAGCTCCTGCTACAAACACTCAGCACTGAACACAGCTCCTGCTCCAAACACTCTGCAAAGAACACAGCTCCTGCTCCAAACACTCAGCAATGAACACAGCCCCTGCTCCAAACAGTCAGCACTGAACACATGTCCTGCTCCAAACACTCAACACAGCTCCTGCTCCGAGCACTCAACATAGCTCCTGCTCCAAACACTCAGCACAGCTCCTGCTCCAAACACTCCACACAACTGCTGCTCCCAACATTCTACACAGCTACTGCTCCAAACACTCAGCACAGCTCCTGCTCCAAACACACAGCAGAGCTCCTGCTCCAAACACGCTGCACAGCTCCTGCTCCAGTCAGCACAGATCCTGCTACAAACACACAGCACAGCTTCTGCTCCAAACACTCAGCACAGCTCCTGCTCCAAACAGCCAGCACAGCTCCTGCTCCAAACAGTCAGCACAGCTCCTGCTCCAAACACTCAGCACAGCTCCTGCTCCAAACACTCCGCACAGCTCCTGCTCCAAACACTCAGCACAGCTCCTGCTCCAAACACTCAGCACAGCTCCTGTTCCAAACATACAGCACAGCTCCTGCTCCAAACACACAGCACAGCTGCTGCTCCAAACACTCAGCACAGCTCCAGCTCCAAACACTCAGCACAGCTCCTGCTCCAAACACACAGCACAGCTGCTGCTCCAAACACTCAGCACAGCTCCTGCTCCAAACACTCAGCACAGCTCCTGCTACAAACACTCAGCACTGAACAATGAACACAGATCGTTTACCAAAATCTGAACACAGATCCTGTTCAAAACACTGAACACAGATCCTTCTCCATCCACTGAACACATGTCCAGCTTCAAACACTGAACACAGCTCCTGCTCTGAGCACTCAACGCACCTCCTGCGCCGAGGACTCAACACAGATCCTGCTACAAACACTGAACACAGCTCCTGCTCCGAGCACTCAACACAGCTCCTGCTTTGAGCACTCAACACAGCTCCTGCTTTGAGCATTCAACACAGCTCCAGCTCTGAGCACTCAAAACAGCTCCTGCTCCGAGCGCTCAACAGAACTCCTGCTCCAAACACTCAGCACAGTTCCTGCTTCGAGCACTCAACAGAACTCCTGCTCCAAACACTCAGCACAGCTCCTGCGCCAAACACTCAGCACAGATCCTGCCCCAAACACACAGAACGGAACACATATCCTGCTCCAAACACTCAGCACTGAACAGAGACCTTGCTCCAAACACTCAGCACTAAAAACAGCTCCTGCTACAAATACTCAGCACTGAACAATGAACACAGATCTTTTACCAAAATCTGAACACAGATCCTGCTCAAAACACTGAACACACATCCTTCTCCATCCACTGAACACATGTCCTGCCCAAACAATGAACACAGCTCCTGGGCCGAGCACTCAACACAGCTCCTGCTCCGAGCACTCAACACAGCACTTGCTCCGAGCACTCAACACAGCACTTGCTCCAAGCACTCAACACAGCTCCTGCTCCGAGCACTCAACACAGCTCCTGCTTCGAGCAGTCAACACAGCTCCTGCTCCGAGAACTCAACACAGCTCCTGCTCCGACCACTCAACACAGCTCCTGCTCCGACCACTCAACATAGCTCCTGCTCCGAGCAGACAACACAGCTCCTGCTGCAAAGATTCAACACAGCTCCTGCACCAAAGACTCAACATAGCTCCTGCTCCAGACAATCAACACAGCTCCTGCTCCAGACACTCAACACAGCTCCTGCTCCAGACATTCAACAAATATCCTGCTCCAAACACTCAACACAGCTCCTGTTCCAAACGCTCAACACAGATCCTGCTCCAAACACTGAGCACAGCTCCTGCTCCGAGCACTCAACACAGCTCCTGCTCCGAGCACTCAACACAGCTCCTGCTCCGAGCACTCAACACAGCTCCTGCTCCAAGCACTCAACACAGCTCCTGCTCCGAGCACTCAACATAGCTCCTGCTCCAAACACGCAGCACAGCTCCTGCTCCAAACACTCCACACAACTGCTGCTCCCAACATTCCACACAGCTACTGCTCCAAACACTCAGCACAGCTCCTGCTCCAAACACACAGCAGAGCTCCTGCTCCAAACACGCTGCACAGCTCCTGCTCCAGTCAGCACTGATCCTGCTACAAACACACAGCACAGCTTCTGCTCCAAGCACTCAGCACAGCTCCTGCTCCAAACACTCAGCACAGCTCCTGCTCCAAACACTCAGCACAGCTCCTGCTCCAAACACTCAGCACAGCTCCTGCTCCAAACACTCAGCACAGCTCCTGCTCCAAACACTCAGCACAGCTCCTGCTCCAAACACTCAGCACAGCTCCTGCTCCAAACACTCAGCGCAGCTCCTGCTCCAAACACTCAGCACAGCTCCTGCTCCAAACACTCAGCACAGCTTCTGCTCCAAACACTGAACACAGCTCCTGCTCCAAACACTGAACACAGGTCCTGCTCCAAACCCAGCAGTGAATACAGCTGTAGCTCCCAACACTGTACACAGATGCTGCTCCAAACAATATACACAGCTCCTGCTCTGAACACTGAACATAGCTCCTGCTCCAAACACTCAGCACTGAACAGAGACCCTGCTCCAAACACTCAGCACTAAAAACAGCGCCTGCTACAAATACTCAGCACTGAACAATGAACACAGATCTTTTACCAAAATCTGAACACAGATGCTGCTCAAAACACTGAACACACATGCTTCTCCATCCACTGAACACATGTCCTGCCTAAACAATGAACACAGCTCCTGGTCCGAGCACTCAACACAGCTCCTGCTCCGAGCACTCAACACAGCTCCTGCTCCGAGCACTCAACACAGCTCCTGCTCCGAGCACTCAACACAGCTCCTAATCTGAGCACTCAACAGAGATCCTTCTCCAAACACTCAACACACCTCCTGCTCCAAACATTCAAAACAGCTGCTGCTCCCAATAATAAACATAGATCCTGCTCAAAACACTCCACACAGCTCCTGCTCCGAGGAATCAACAAAGCTCCTGCTCCGATCACTCAACAAAGCTCCAGCTCCGAATACTCAACACAGCTCCTGCTTCGAGCACTCAACACAGCTCCTGCTCCGAGCACTCAACACAGCTCCTGCTCCGACCACTCAACACAGCTCCTGCACCAAACACTCAACACAGCTCCTGCTCCGAGCACTCAACACAGCTCCTGCTCCGACCACTCAACACAGCTCCTGCACCAAACACTCAACACAGCTCATGCGCCGAGGACTCAACACAGATCTTGCTCCAAACACTGAACACAGCTCCTGCTCTGAGCACTCAACACAGCTCCAGCTCTGAGCAGTCAACACAGCTCTAGCTCTGAGCACTCAACACAGCTACTGCTCCGAGCACTCAACACTGCTCCTGCACCGAGGAATCAACACAGCTCGTGCTCCGAGCGCTCAACAGAACTCCTGCTTCAAACACGCAACACAGCTCCTGCTCCGAGCACTCAGCACAGCTCCTGCTCCGAGCACTCAACACAGCTCCTGCTCTGAGCACTCAACACAGCTCCTGTTCCGAGCACTCAACACAGCTCCTACTCCGAGCACTCAACACAGCTACTGCTTCGAGCACTCAACACAGCTCCTGCTCCGAGCACTCAACACAGCTCCTGCTCCGAGCACTCAACACAGCTGCTCCCAACTCTAACAACTTCTCCCAAATCTAACAACTGCTCCCAACTCTAACAACTGCTCCCAACTCTAACAACTGCTCCCAACTCTAACAACTGCTCCCAACTCTCGACACTGCTCCCAACTCTCGACACTGCTCCCAACTCTCGACACTGCTCCCAACTCTCCACACTGCTCCCAAATCTGCACACTGCTCCCAACTCTCCACACTGCTCCCAACTCTCCACACTGCTCCCAACTCAAGACACGGCTCCCAACTCAAGACTCGGCTCCCAACTCTCGACACTGCTCGCAACTCAAGACACGGCTCCCAACTCAAGACACGGCTCCCAACTCTCGACACTGCTCCCAAATCTCCACACTGCTCCCAACTCTCCACACTGCTCCAAACTCTCCACACTGCTCCCAACTCAAGACACGGCTCACAACTCAAGACACGGCTCCCAACTCTCGACACTGCTCCCAACTCTCGACGCTGCTCCCAACTCTCCACACTGCTCCCAAATCAAGACACGGCCCCCAACTCAAGACACGGCTCCCAACTCTCGACACTGCTCCCAACTCTCATCGCTGCTCCCAACTCTCGACGCCGCTCCCAACTCTCCACGCCGCTCCCAACTCTCCACGCCGCTCTCAACTCTCCACGCCGCTCTCAACTCTCGACACTGCTCCCAACTCTAAAAACTGCTCCCAACTCAAGTCACGGCTCCCAACTCTCGACACTGCTCCCAACTCTCGACACTGCTCCCAACTTTCCACGCCGCTCCCAACTCTCCACACTGCTCCCAACTCTCGACGCTGCTCCCAACTCTCGACACTGCTCCCAACTCTCGACACTGCTCCCAACTCTAAAAACTGCTCCCAACTCAAGTCACGGCTCCCAACTCTCGACGCTGCTCCCAACTCTCGACACTGCTCCCAACTCTCGACACTGCTCCCAACTCTAAAAACTGCTCCCAACTCAAGTCACGGCTCCCAACTCTCGACACTGCTCCCAACTCTCGACACTGCTCCCAACTCTCGACACTGCTCCCAACTCGCGACGCTGCTCCCAACTCGCGACGCTGCTCCCAACTCTCGACGCTGCTCCCAACTCTCGACGCTGCTCCCAACTCTCGACGCTGCTCCCAACTCTCGACGCTGCTCCCAACTCTCGACGCTGCTCCCAACTCTCGACGCTGCTCCCAACTCTCGACGCTGCTCCCAACTCTCGACGCTGCTCCCAACTCTCGACGCTGCTCCCAACTCTCGACACTGCTCCCAACTCTCCACACTGCTCCCAACTCTCCACACTGCTCCCAACTCTCGACGCTGCTAACAACTGTCGACGCTGCTCCAAACTCTTGACACTGCTCCCAACTCTCCACACTGCTCCCAACTCTAAAAACTGCTCCCAACTCTCCACACTGCTCCCATCTCTAAAAACGGCTCCCAACTCAAGTCACTGCTCCCAACTCTCGACACTGCTCCCAACTCTAGACATGGCTCCCAACTCTCGACACTGCTCCCAACGCTCGACGCTGCTCCCAACTCTAAAAACTGCACCCAACTCGAAAAACGGCTCCCAACTCTAAAAACTGCTCCCAACTCTAAAAACTGCTCCCAACTCCCCACACTGCTCCCAACTCTAAAAACGGCTCCCAACTCAAGTCACTGCTCCCATCTCTCGACACTGCTCCCAACGCTCGACGCTGCTCCCAACTCTAAAAACTGCTCCCAACTCTAAAAACTGCTCCCAACTCAAGACACGGCTCCGAACTCACGACATTGCTCCCAACTCTCGACACTGCTCCCAACTCTAGACACGGCTGCCAACTCTAGACACGGCTCCCGACTCTAGACACGGCTCCCGACTCTAGACACGGCTCCCGTCTCTAGACACGGCTGCCAACTCTAGACACGGCTGCCAACTCTAGACACGGCTGCCAACTCTACACACGGTCCCCAACTCTAGACACGGTCCCCAACTCTAGTCACGGCTCCCAACTCTAGACACGGCTCCCAAATCTAGACACGGCTCCCAACTCTAGACACGGTCCACAACTCTCGACACGGCTCCCAACTCTCGACACTGCTCCCAACTCTAACAACTGTTCCCAACTCTCGACACTGCTCCCAACTCTCGACACTGCTCCCAACTCTCGACACTGCTCCCAACTCCAACAACTGTGCCCAACGCAAGGCATGGCTCCCAACTCTCGAAACGGCTCCCAACTCTAGACACGGCTCCCAACTCTAGACACGGCTCCCAACTCTAGACACGGCTCCCAACTCTAGACACGGCTCCCAACTCTCCACACGTCTCCCAACTCTAGACACGGCTCCCAACTCTACACACGGCTCCAAACTTTAGACACGGCTCCCAACTCTAGACACGGCTCCCAGCCCTAGACACGGCTCCCAACTCTAGACACGGCTCCCAACTCTAGACACGGCTCCCAACTCTAGACACGGCTCCCAACTCTAGACACGGCTCCCAACTCAAGACACGGCTCCCAACTCTAGACACGGTCCACAACTCTCGACACGGCTCCCAACTCTCGACACTGCTCCCAACTCTAACAACTGCTCCCAACTCTAACAACTGTTCCCAACTCTCGACACTGCTCCCAACTCTCGACACAGCTCCCAACTCTCGACAATGCTCCCAACTCCAACAACTGCTCCCAACGCAAGGCATGGCTCCCAACTCTCGACACGGCTCCCAACTCTCGACACGGGTCCCAACTCTAGACACGGGTCCCAACTCTAGACACGGCTCCCAACTCTAGACACGGCTCCCAACTCTAGACACGGCTACCAACTCCAGACAAGGCTCCCAACTCTAGACACGGCTCTCAACTCTCCACACGGCTACCAACTCTAGACAAGGCTCCCAACTCTAGACACGGCACTCAACTCTCGACATTGCTCCCAACTCTAAACACTGTTCCCAACTTTAAAAACTCATTCGAACTCTCGACACTGCTCCCAACTCTCGACGCCGCTCCAAACTCTCGACGCTGCTCCCAACTCTCCACACTGCTCCCAACTCTCCACATTGCTCCCAACTCTCGACGCTGCTCCCAAATCTCGACGCTGCTCCGAACTCTCGACGCAGTTCCCAACTCTAAAAACAGCTCCCAACTCTAAAAACAGCTCCCAACACTAAAAACTGCTCCCAACTCTCGACGCTGCTCCCAACTCTCGACACTGTTCCCAACTCTCGACACTGCTCCCAACTCTCGACACTGCTCCCAACTCTAGACACGGCTCCCAACTCTCCACACGGCTCCCAACTCTCCACACTGCTCCCAACTCTAGACACCCCTCCCAACTCTCGACACGGCTCCCAACTCTCGACACGGCTCCCAACTCTCGACACGGCTCCCAACTCTCGACACGGCTCCCAACTCTCGACACGGCTCCCAACTCTCGACACAACTCCCAACTCTAGACACGGCTCCCAACTCTAGACACGGCTCTCAACTCTCCACACGGCTACCAACTCTAGACAAGGCTCCCAACTCAGGTCACGGCTCCCAACTCTCGACACTGCTCCCAACTCTCGACACTGCTCCTAACTCGCGACGCTGCTCCCAACTCTCGACGCTGCTCCCAACTCTCGACGCTGCTCCCAACTCTCGACGCTGCTCCCAACTCGCGACGCTGCTCCCAACTCTCGACGCTGCTCCCAACTCTCGACGCTGCTCCCAGCTCTCGACGCTGCTCCCAACTCTCGACGCTGCTCCCAACTCTCGACGCTGCTCCCAACTCTCCACGCTGCTCACAACTCTCCACACTGCTCCCAACTCTCCACACTGCTCACAACTCTCCACACTGCTCCCAACTCTCGAAACTGCTCCCAACTCTCGACGCTGCTCCCAACTCGGGACACTGCTCCCAACTCTCCACGCTGCTCCCAACTCTCCACGCTGCTCCCAACTCTCCACGCTGCTCCCAACTCTCCACGCTGCTCCCAACTCTCGACGCTGCTCCCAACTCTCGACACTGCTCCCAACTCTCGACGCTGCTCCCAACTCGCGACGCTGCTCCCAACTCTCGACGCTGCTCCCAACTCTCGACGCTGCTCCCAGCTCTCGACGCTGCTCCCAACTCTCGACGCTGCTCCCAACTCTCCACGCTGCTCCCAACTCTCCACGCTGCTCCCAACTCTCCACACTGCTCCCAACTCTCCACACTGCTCCCAACTTTCCACACTGCTCCCAACTCTCGAAACTGCTCCCAACTCTCGACGCTGCTCCCAACTCGGGACACTGCTCCCAACTCTCCACGCTGCTCCCAACTCTCCACGCTGCTCCCAACTCTTGACGCTGCTCCCAACTCTCGATGCTGCTCCCAACTCTCGACGCTGCTCCCAACACTCGACACTGCTCCCAACACTCGACACTGCTCCCAACTCTCGACACTGCTCCCAACTCTCGACACTGCTCCCAACTCTCGACGCTGCTAACAACTCTCAACGCTGCTCCCAACTCTAAAAATTGCTCCCAACTCTCCACACTGCTCCCAACTCTAAAAACGGCTCCCAATTCAAGTCACTGCTCACAACTCTCAACACTGCTCCCAACTCTAGACACGGCTCCCAACTCTCGATACTGCTCCCAACGCTCGACGCTGCTCCCAACTCTAAAAACTGCTCCCAACTCTAAAAACTGCTCCCAACTCTCCACACTGCTCCCAACTCTAAAAACTGCTCCCAACTCTCCATACTGCTCCCAACTCTAAAAACGGCTCCCAACTCAAGTCACTGCTCCCAACTCTCGACACTGCTCCCAACTCTAGACACGGCTCCCAACTCTCGACGCTGCTCCCAACGCTCGACGCTGCTCCCAACTCTAAAAACTGCTCCCAACTCTAAAAACTGTTCCCAACTCTCCACACTGCTCCCAACTCTAAAAACTGCTCCCAACTCTCCACACTGCTCCCAACTCTAAAAACGGCTCCCAACTCAAGTCACTGCTCCCAACTCTCGACACTGCTCCCAACGCTCGACGCTGCTCCCAACTCTAAAAACTGCTCCCAACTCTAAAAACTGCTCCCAACTCAAGACACGGCTCCCAACTCAGGACATTGCTCCCAACTCTCGACACTGCTCCCAACTCTAGACACGGGCTGCCAACTCTAGACACGGCTCCCGACTCTAGACACGGCTCCCGACTCTAGACACGGCGCCTGTCTCTAGACACGGCTGCCAACTCTAGACACGGCTGCCAACTCTAGACACGGCTGCCAACTCTAGACACGGCTGCCAACTCTCGACACGGTCCCCAACTCTAGACACGGCTCCCAACTCTAGACACGGCTCCCAACTCTAGACAGGGCTCCCAACTCAAGACACGGCTCCCAACTCTAGACACGGTCCACAACTCTCGACACGGCTCCCAACTCTCGACACTGCTCCCAACTCTAACAACTGCTCCCAACTCTAACAACTGTTCCCAACTCTCGACACTGCTCCCAACTCTCGACACAGCTCCCAACTCTCGACACGGCTCCCAACTCTAGACACGGCTCCCAACTCTAGACACGGCTCCCAACTCTAGACACGGCTCCCAACTCTAGACACGGCTCTCAACTCTCCACACGGCTACCAACTCTAGACAAGGCTCCCAACTCTAGACACGGCTCTCAACTCTCCACACGGCTACCAACTCTAGACAAGGCTCCCAACTCTAGACACGGCACCCAACTCTCGACATTGCTCCCAACTCTAAACACTGTTCCCAACTTTAAAAACTCATCCGAACTCTCGACACTGCTCCCAACCCTAGACAATGCTCCCAGCTCTCGACACGGCTCCCAACTCTAACAGCTGCTCCCAACAACAACAGCTGCACCCAACTCTCGACACTGCTCCCAACTCTCGACGCTGCTCCCAACTCTAACAGCTGCTCCCAACTCTCGACACTGCTCCCAACTCTCGACGCTGCTCCCAACGCTCGACGCTGCTCCCAACTCTAAAAACTGCTCCCAACTCTAAAAACTGCTCCCAACTCTAAAAACTGCTCCCAACTCTCCACACTGCTCCCAACTCTAAAAACGGCTCCCAACTCAAGTCACTGCTCCCAACTCTCGACACTGCTCCCAACGCTCGACGCTGCTCCCAACTCTAAAAACTGCTCCCAACTCTAAAAACTGCTCCCAACTCAAGACACGGCTCCCAACTCAGGACATTGCTCCCAACTCTCGACACTGCTCCCAACTCTAGACACGGGCTGCCAACTCTAGTCACGGCTCCCGACTCTAGACACGGCTCCCGACTCTAGACACGGCTCCTGTCTCTAGACACGGCTGCCAACTCTAGACACGGCTGCCAACTCTAGACACGGCTGCCAACTGTAGACACGGCTCCCAACTCTCGACACGGTCCCCAACTCTCGACACGGTCCCCAACTCTAGACACGGTCCCCAACTCTAGACAAGGCTCCCAACTCTAGACACGGCACCCAACTCTCGACATTGCTCCCAACTCTAAACACTGTTCCCAACTTTAAAAACTCATCCGAACTCTCGACACTGCTCCCAACCCTAGACAATGCTCCCAACTCTCGACACGGCTCCCAACTCTCGACACTGCTCCCAACTCTCGACACTGCTCCCAACTCTAACAGCTGCTCCCAACAACAACAGCTGCTCCCAACTCTCGACACTGCTCCCAACTCTCGACGCTGCTCCCAACTCTCGACACTGCTCCCAACTCTAACAGCTGCTCCCAACTCTCGACACTGCTCCCAACTCTCGACGCTGCTCCCAACTCTCGACGCTGCTCCCAACTCTCGACGCTGCTCCCAACTCTCCACACAGCTCCCAACTCTCCACATTGCTCCCAACTCTCGACGCTGCTCCCAAATCTCGACGCTGCTCCCAACTCTCGACGCAGTTCCCAACTCTAAAAACAGCTCCCAACTCTAAAAACAGCTCCCAACACTAAAAACTGCTCCCAACTCTCGACGCTGCTCCCAGCTCTCGACACTGTTCCCAACTCTCAACACTGCTCCCAACTCTCGACACTGCTCCCAACTCTAGACACGGCTCCCAACTCTTGACACGGCTCCCAACTCTCCACACTGCTCCCAACTCTAGACACGGCTCCCAACTCTCGACACGGCTCCCAACTCTCGACACGGCTCCCAACTCTCGACGCTGCTCCCAACTCTAAAAACTGCACCCAACTCTAAAAACGGCTCCCAACTCTAAAAACTGCTCCCAACTCTCCACACTGCTCCCAACTCTAAAAACTGCTCCCAACTCCCCACGCTGCTCCCAACTCTAAAAACGGCTCCCAACTCAAGTCACTGCTCCCATCTCTCGACACTGCTCCCAACGCTCGACGCTGCTCCCAACTCTAAAAACTGCTCCCAACTCTAAAAACTACTCCCAACTCAAGACACGGCTCCGAACTCACGACATTGCTCCCAACTCTCGACACTGCTCCCAACTCTAGACACGGCTCCCGACTCTAGACACGGCTCCCGACTCTAGACACGGCTCCCTACTCTAGACACGGCTCCCGTCTCTAGACACGGCTGCCAACTCTAGACACGGCTGCCAACTCTAGACACGGCTGCCAACTCTAGACACGGTCCCCAACTCTAGACACGGCCCCCAACTCTAGTCACGGCTCCCAACTCTAGACACGGCTCCCAACTCTAGACATGGCTCCCAACTCTAGACACGGTCCACAACTCTCGACATGGCTCCCAACTCTCGACACTGCTCCCAACTCTAACAACTGTTCCCAACTCTCGACACTGCTCCCAACTCTCGACACTGCTCCCAACTCTCGACACTGCTTCCAACTCCAACAACTGTTCCCAACGCAAGGTATGGCTCCCAACTCTCGAAACGGCTCCCAACTCTAGACACGGCTCCCAACTCTAGACACGGCTCCCAACTCTAGACACGGCTCCCAACTCTAGACACGGCTCCCAACTCTAGACACGGCTCCCAACTCTAGACACGGCTCCCAACTCTCCACACGGCTCCCAACTCTAGACACGGCTCCCAACTCTAGACACGGCTCCCAACTTTAGACACGGCTCCCAACTCTAGACACGGCTCCCAACCCTAGACACGGCTCCCAACTCTAGACATGGCTCCCAACTCTAGACACGGCTCCCAACTCTCCACACGGCTCCCAACTCTAGACACGGCTCCCAACTCCAGACACGGCTCTCAACTCTCCACACGGCTACCAACTCTAGACAAGGATCCCAACTCAAGTCACGGCTCCCAACTCTCGACACTGCTCCCAACTCTCGACGCTGCTCCCAACTCTCGACGCTGCTCCCAACTCGCGACGCTGCTCCCAACTCTCCACACTGCTCCCAACTCTCCACACTGCTCCCAACTCTCCACACTGCTCCCAACTCTAGACACGGCTCCCAACTCTCGACACGGCTCCCAACTCTCGACACTGCTCCCAACTCTAGACACGGCTCCCAACTCTCGACACGGCTCCCAACTCTCGACACTGCTCCCAACTCTAGACACGGCTCCCAACTCTCGACACGGCTCCCAACTCTCGACACGGCTCCCAACTCTCGACACGGCTCCCAACTCTCGACACGGCTCCCAACTCTCGACACGGCTCCCAACTCTCGACACGGCTCCCAACTCTAGACACGGCTCTCAACTCTAGACACGGCTCCCAACTCTAGACACGGCTCTCAACTCTCCACACGGCTACCAACTCTAGACAAGGCTCCCAACTCAAGTCACGGCTCCCAACTCTCGACACAGCTCCCAACTCTTGACACTGCTCCTAACTCGCGACGCTGCTCCCAACTCTCGACGATGCTCCCAACTCTCGACGCTGCTCCCAACTCTCGACGCTGCTCCCAACTCGCGACGCTGCTCCCAACTCTCGACGCTGCTCCCAACTCTCGACGCTGCTCCCAGCTCTCGACGCTGCTCCCAACTCTCGACGCTGCTCCCAACTCTCGACGCTGCTCCCAACTCTCCACGCTGCTCACAACTCTCCACACTGCTCCCAACTCTCCACACTGCTCCCAACTCTCCACACTGCTCCCAACTCTCGAAACTGCTCCCAACTCTCGACGCTGCTCCCAACTCTCGACGCTGCTCCCAACTCGGGACACTGCTCCCAACTCTCCAAGCTGCTCCCAACTCTCCACGCTGCTCCCAACTCTTGACGCTGCTCCCAACTCTCGATGCTGCTCCCAACTCTCGACGCTGCTCTCAACACTCGACACTGCTCCCAACACTCGACACTGCTCCCAACTCTCGACACTGCTCACAACTCTCGACACTGCTCCCAACTCTCGACGCTGCTAACAACTCTCAACGCTGCTCCCAACTCTAAAAATTGCTCCCAACTCTCCACACTGCTCCCAACTCTAAAAACGGCTCCCAATTCAAGTCACTGCTCACAACTCTCAACACTGCTCCCAACTCTAGACACGGCTCCCAACTCTCGATACTGCTCCCAACGCTCGACGCTGCTCCCAACTCTAAAAACTGCTCCCAACTCTAAAAACTGCTCCCAACTCTAAAAACTGCTCCCAACTCTCCACACTGCTCCCAACTCTAAAAACTGCTCCCAACTCTCCACACTGCTCCCAACTCTAAAAATGGCTCCCAACTCAAGTCACTGCTCCCAACTCTCGACACTGCTCCCAACTCTAGACACGGCTCCCAACTCTCGACGCTGCTCCCAACGCTCGACGCTGCTCCCAACTCTAAAAACTGCTCCCAACTCTAAAAACTGCTCCCAACTCTAAAAACTGTTCCCAACTCTCCACACTGCTCCCAACTCTAAAAACTGCTCCCAACTCTCCACACTGCTCCCAACTCTAAAAACGGCTCCCAACTCAAGTCACTGCTCCCAACTCTCGACACTGCTCCCAACGCTTGACGCTGCTCCCAACTCTAAAAACTGCTCTCAACTCTAAAAACTGCTCCCAACTCAAGACACGGCTCCCAACTCAGGACATTGCTCCCAACTCTCGACACTGCTCCCAACTCTAGACACGGGCTGCCAACTCTAGACACGGCTCCCGACTCTAGACACGGCTCCCGACTCTAGACACGGCTCCCGACTCTAGACACGGCTCCCGACTCTAGTCACGGCTCCCAACTCTAGACACGGCTCCCAACTCTAGACACGGCTCCCAACTCTAGACACGGCTCCCAACTCTAGACACGGCTCCCAACTCAAGACACGGCTCCCAACTCTATACACGGTCCACAACTCTCGACACGGCTCACAACTCTCGACACTGCTCCCAACTCTAACAACTGCTCCCAACTCTAACAAATGTTCCCAACTCTCGACACTGCTCCCAACTCTCGATACAGCTCCCAACTCTCGACACGGCTCCCAAATCCAACAACTGCTCCCAACGCAAGGCATGGCTCCCAACTCTCGACACGGCTCCCAACTCTCGACACGGGTCCCAACTCTAGACACGGCTCCCAACTCTAGACACAGCTCCCAACTCTAGACACGGCTCCCAACTCTAGACACGGCTCCCAACTCTAGACAGGGCTCCCAACTCTCCACACGGCTCCCAACTCTAGACACGGCTCCCAACTCTAGACACGGCTCTCAACTCTCCACACGGCTACCAGCTCTAGACAAGGCTCAAAACTCTAGACACGGCTCTCAACTCTCCACACGGCTACCAACTCTAGACAAGGCTCCCAACTCTAGACACGGCACCCAACTCTCGACATTGCTCCCAACTCTAAACACTGTTCCCAACTTTAAAAACTCATCCGAACTCTCGACACTGCTCCCAACCCTAGACAATGCTCCCAACTCTCGACACGGCTCCCAACTCTCGACACTGCTCCCTACTCTCGACACTGCTCCCAACTCTAACAGCTGCTCCCAACAACAACAGCTGCTCCCAACTCTCGACACTGCTCCCAACTCTCGACGCTGCTCCCAACTCTCGACACTGCTCCCAACTCTAACAGCTGCTCCCAACTCTCGACACTGCTCCCAACTCTCGACGCTGCTCCCAACTCTCGACGCTGCTCCCAACTCTCCACACTGCTCCCAACTCTCCACATTGCTCCCAACTCTCGACGCTCCTCCCAAATCTCGACGCTGCTCCCAACTCTCGGCGCAGTTCCAAACACTAAAAACTGCTCCCAACTCTCGACGCTGCTCCCAACTCTCGACACTGTTCCCAACTCTCAACACTGCTCCCAACTCTCGACACTGCTCCCAACTCTTGACACGGCTCCCAACTCTCGACACGGCTCACAACTCTCCACACTGCTCCCAACTCTAGACACGGCTCCCAACTCTCGACACGGCTCCCAACTCTCGACAGGGCTCCCAACTCTCGACACGGCTCCCAACTCTCGACACGGCTCCCAACTCTCGACACGGCTCCCAACTCTCGACACTGCTCCAAACTCTAGACACGGCTCCCAACTCTCGACACGGCTCCCAACTCTAGACACGGCTCTCAACTCTCCACACGGCTACCAACTCTAGACAAGGCTCCCAACTCAAGTCACGGCTCCCAACTCTCGACACTGCTCCCAACTCTCGACGCTGCTCCCAACTCGCGACGCTGCTCCCAACTCTCGACGCTGCTCCCAACTCTCGACGCTGCTCCCAACTCGCGACGCTGCTCCCAACTCTCGACGCTGCTCCCAACTCTCGACGCTGCTCCCAGCTCTCGACGCTGCTCCCAACTCTCCACGCTGCTCCCAACTCTCCACGCTGCTCACAACTCTCCACGCTGCTCACAACTCTCCACGCTGCTCCCAACTCTCCACACTGCTCCAAACTCTCCACACTGCTCCCAACTCTCCACACTGCTCCCAACTCTCGAAACTGCTCCCAACTCCAACAACTGCTCCCAACGCAAGGCATGGCTCCCAACTCTCGACACGGCTCCCAACTCTCGACACGGCTCCCAACTCTCGACACGGCTCCCAACTCTAGACACGGCTCCCAACTCTAGACACGGCTCCCAACTCTAGACACGGCTCCCAACTCTAGACACGGCTCTCAACTCTCCACACGGCTACCAACTCTAGACAAGGCTCCCAACTCTAGACATGGCTCTCAACTCTCCACACGGCTACCAACTCTAGACAAGGCTCCCAACTCTAGACACGGCACCCAACTCTCGACATTGCTCCCAACTCTAAACACTGTTCCCAACTTTAAAAACTCATCCGAACTCTCGACACTGCTCCCAACCCTAGACAATGCTCCCAACTCTCGACACGGCTCCGCATCTCTCGACACTGCTCCCAAATCTCGACACTGCTCCCAACTCTAACAGCTGCTCCCAACAACAACAGCTGCTCCCAACTCTCGACACTGCTCCCAACTCTCGACGCTGCTCCCAACTCTCGACACTGCTCCCAACTCTAACGGCTGCTCCCAACTCTTGACACTGCTCCCAACTCTCGACGCTGCTCCCAACGCTCGACGCTGCTCCCAACTCTAAAAACTGCTCCCAACTCTAAAAACTGTTCCCAACTCTCCACACTGCTCCCAACTCTAAAAACTGCTCCCAACTCTCGACGCTGCTCCCAACTCTAAAAACGGCTCCCAACTCAAGTCACTGCTCCCAACTCTCGACACTGCTCCCAACGCTCGACGCTGCTCCCAACTCTAAAAACTGCTCCCAACTCTAAAAACTGCTCCCAACTCAAGACACGGCTCCCAACTCAGGACATTGCTCCCAACTCTCGACACTGCTCCCAACTCTAGACACGGGCTGCCAACTCTAGACACGGCTCCCGACTCTAGACACGGCTCCCGACTCTAGACACGGCTCCTGTCTCTAGACACGGCTGCCAACTCTAGACACGGCTGCCAACTCTAGACACGGCTGCCAACTGTTGACACGGCTCCCAACTCTCGACACGGTCCCCAACTCTAGACACGGTCCCCAACTCTAGACACGGTCCCCAACTCTAGTCACGGCTCCCAACTCTAGACACGGCTCCCAACTCTAGACACGGCTCCCAACTCTAGACACGGCTCCCAACTCTAGACACGGCTCCCAACTCAAGACACGGCTCCAACTCTAGACACGGTCCACAACTCTCGACACGGCTCCCAACTCTCGACACTGCTCCCAACTCTAACAACTGCTCCCAACTCTAACAACTGTTCCCAACTCTCGACACTGCTCCCAACTCTCGACACAGCTCCCAACTCTCGACACTGCTCCCAATTCCAACAACTGCTCCCAACGCAAGACATGGCTCCCAACTCTCGACACGGCTCCCAACTCTCGACACGGGTCCCAACTCTAGACACGGCTCCCAACTCTAGACACGGCTGCCAACTCTAGACACGGCTCCCAACTCTAGACACGGCTCCCATCTCTAGACACGGCTCCCAACTCTCCACACGGCTCCCAACTCTAGACACGGCTCCCAACTCTAGACACGGCTCTCAACTCTCCACACGGCTACCAACTCTAGACAAGGCTCCCAACTCTAGACACGGCTCTCAACTCTCCACACGGCTACCAACTCTAGACAAGGCTCCCAACTCTAGACACGGCACCCAACTCTCGACATTGCTCCCAACTCTAAACACTGTTCCCAACTTTAAAAACTCATCCGAACTCTCGACACTGCTCCCAACCCTAGACAATGCTCCCAACTCTCGACACGGCTCCCAACTCTCGACACTGCTCCCAACTCTCGACACTGCTCCCAACTCTAACAGCTGCTCCCAACAACAACAGCTGCTCCGAACTCTCGACACTGCTCCCAACTCTCGACGCTGCTCCCAACTCTCGACACTGCTCCCAACTCTAACAGCTGCTCCCAACTCTCGACACTGCTCCCAACTCTCGACGCTGCTCCCAACTCTCCACACTGCTCCCAACTCTCCACATTGCTCCCAACTCTCGACGCTGCTCCCAAATCTCGACGCTGCTCCCAACTCTCGACGCAGTTCCCAACTCTAAAAACAGCTCCCAACTCTAAAAACAGCTCCCAACACTAAAAGCTGCTCCCAACTCTCGACGCTGCTCCCAAATCTCGATGCTGCTCCCAACTCTCGACGCAGTTCCCAACTCTAAAAACAGCTCCCAACTCTAAAAACAGCTCCCAACACTAAAAACTGCTCCCAACTCTCGACGCTGCTCCCAACTCTCGACACTGTTCCCAACTCTCAACACTGCTCCCAACTCTCGACACTGCTCCCAACTCTAGACACGGCTCCCAACTCTCGACACGGCTCCCAACTCTCCACACTGCTCCCAACTCTAGACATGGCTCCCAACTCTCGACACGGCTCCCAACTCTCGACACGGCTCCCAACTCTCGACACGGCTCCCAACTCTCGACACGGCTCCCAACTCTCGACACGGCTCCCAACTCTCGACACGGCTCCCAACTCTCGACACGGCTCCCAACTCTCGACACGGCTCCCAACTCTAGACACGGCTCCCAACGCTAGACACGGCTCCCAACTCTAGACACGGCTCTCAACTCTCCACACGGCTACCAACTCTAGACAAGGCTCCCAACTCAAGTCACGGCTCCCAACTCTCGACACTGCTCCCAACTCTCGACACTGCTCCTAACTCGCGACGCTGCTCCCAACTCTCGATGCTGCTCCCAACTCTCGACGCTGCTCCCAACTCTTGACGCTACTCCCAACTCTCGACGCTGCTCCCAACTCGCGACGCTGCTCCCAACTCTCGACGCTGCTCCCAACTCTCGACGCTGCTCCCAGCTCTCGACACGGCTCCCAACTCTCGACACGGCTCCCAACTCTCGACACGGCTCCCAACTCTCGACACGGCTCCCAACTCTCGACACGGCTCCCAACTCTCGACACGGCTCCCAACTCTAGACACGGCTCCCAACGCTAGACACGGCTCCCAACTCTAGACACGGCTCTCAACTCTCCACACGGCTACCAACTCTAGACAAGGCTCCCAACTCAAGTCACGGCTCCCAACTCTCGACACTGCTCCCAACTCTCGACACTGCTCCTAACTCGCGACGCTGCTCCCAACTCTTGACGCTGCTCCCAACTCTTGACGCTACTCCCAACTCTCGACGCTGCTCCCAACTCTCGACGCTGCTCCCAACTCGCGACGCTGCTCCCAACTCTCGACGCTGCTCCCAACTCTCGACGCTGCTCCCAGCTCTCGACGCTGCTCCCAACTCTCGACGCTGCTCCCAACTCTCGACACTGCTCCCAACTCTCGACGCTGCTCCCAACTCTCCACGCTGCTCCCAACTCTCCACACTGCTCCCAACTCTCCACACTGCTCCCAACTCTCCACACTGCTCCCAACTCTCGAAACTGCTCCCAACTCTCGACGCTGCTCCCAACTCTCGACGCTGCTCCCAACTCGGGACACTGCTCCCAACTGTCCACGCTGCTCCCAACTCTCCACGCTGCTCCCAACTCTTGACGCTGCTCCCAACTCTCGATGCTGCTCCCAACTCTCGACGCTGCTCCCAACACTCGACACTGCTCCCAACACTCGACACTGCTCCCAACTCTCGACACTGCTCCCAACTCTCGACACTGCTCCCAACTCTCGACGCTGCTAACAACTCTCAACGCTGCTCCCAACTCTAAAAATTGCTCCCAACTCTCCACACTGCTCCCAACTCTAAAAACGGCTCCAAATTCAAGTCACTGCTCACAACTCTCAACACTGCTCCCAACTCTAGACACGGCTCCCAACTCTCGATACTGCTCCCAACGCTCGACGCTGCTCCCAACTCTAAAAACTGCTCCCAACTCTAAAAACTGCTCCCAACTCTAAAAACTGCTCCCAACTCTCCACACTGCTCCCAACTCTAAAAACGGCTCCCAACTCAAGTCACTGCTCCCAACTCTCGACACTGCTCCCAACTCTAGACACGGCTCCCAACTCTCGACGCTGCTCCCAACGCTCGACGCTGCTCCCAACTCTAAAAACTGCTCCCAACTCTAAAAACTGTTCCCAACTCTCCACACTGCTCCCAACTCTAAAAACTGCTCCCAACTCTCCACGCTGCTCCCAACTCTAAAAACGGCTCCCAACTCAAGTCACTGCTCCCAACTCTCGACTCTGCTCCCAACGCTCGATGCTGCTCCCAACTCTAAAAACTGCTCCCAACTCAAGACACGGCTCCCAACTCAGGACATTGCTCCCAACTCTCGACACTACTCCCAACTCTAGACACGGGCTGCCAACTCTAGACATGGCTCCCGACTCTAGACACGGCTCCCGACTCTAGACACGGCTCCTGTCTCTAGACACGGCTGCCAACTCTAGACACGGCTGCCAACTCTAGACACGGCTGCCAACTCTAGACACGGCTGCCAACTCTCGACACTGCTCCTAACTCGCGACGCTGCTCCCAACTCTTGACGCTGCTCCCAACTCTTGACGCTACTCCCAACTCTCGACGCTGCTCCCAACTCGCGACGCTGCTCCCAACTCTCGACGCTGCTCCCAACTCTCGACGCTGCTCCCAGCTCTCGACGCTGCTCCCAACTCTCGACGCTGCTCCCAACTCTCGACGCTGCTCCCAACTCTCGACGCTGCTCCCAACTCTCGACGCTGCTCCCAACTCTCCACGCTGCTCCCAACTCTCCACACTGCTCCCAACTCTCCACACTGCTCCCAACTCTCCACACTGCTCCCAACTCTCGAAACTGCTCCCAACTCTCGACGCTGCTCCCAACTCTCGACGCTGCTCCCAACTCGGGACACTGCTCCCAACTGTCCACGCTGCTCCCAACTCTCCACGCTGCTCCCAACTCTTGACGCTGCTCCCAACTCTCGATGCTGCTCCCAACTCTCGACGCTGCTCCCAACACTCGACACTGCTCCCAACACTCGACACTGCTCCCAACTCTCGACACTGCTCCCAACTCTCGACACTGCTCCCAACTCTCGACGCTGCTAACAACTCTCAACGCTGCTCCCAACTCTAAAAATTGCTCCCAACTCTCCACACTGCTCCCAACTCTAAAAACGGCTCCAAATTCAAGTCACTGCTCACAACTCTCAACACTGCTCCCAACTCTAGACACGGCTCCCAACTCTCGATACTGCTCCCAACGCTCGACGCTGCTCCCAACTCTAAAAACTGCTCCCAACTCTAAAAACTGCTCCCAACTCTAAAAACTGCTCCCAACTCTCCACACTGCTCCCAACTCTAAAAACGGCTCCCAACTCAAGTCACTGCTCCCAACTCTCGACACTGCTCCCAACTCTAGACACGGCTCCCAACTCTCGACGCTGCTCCCAACGCTCGACGCTGCTCCCAACTCTAAAAACTGCTCCCAACTCTAAAAACTGTTCCCAACTCTCCACACTGCTCCCAACTCTAAAAACTGCTCCCAACTCTCCACGCTGCTCCCAACTCTAAAAACGGCTCCCAACTCAAGTCACTGCTCCCAACTCTCGACTCTGCTCCCAACGCTCGATGCTGCTCCCAACTCTAAAAACTGCTCCCAACTCAAGACACGGCTCCCAACTCAGGACATTGCTCCCAACTCTCGACACTACTCCCAACTCTAGACACGGGCTGCCAACTCTAGACATGGCTCCCGACTCTAGACACGGTTCCCGACTCTAGACACGGCTCCTGTCTCTAGACACGGCTGCCAACTCTAGACACGGCTCCCAACTCTAGACACGGCTCCCAACTCTAGACACGGCTGCCAACTCTCGACACGGTCCCCAACTCTAGACACGGTCCCCAACTCTAGACACGGTCCCCAACTCTAGTCACGGCTCCCAACTCTAGACACGGCTCCCAACTCTAGACACGGCTCCCAACTCTAGACACGGCTCCCAACTCTAGACACGGCTCCCAACTCTAGACACGGCTCCCAACTCAAGACACGGCTCCCAACTCTAGACACGGTCCACAACTCTCGACACGGCTCCCAACTCTCGACACTGCTCCCAACTCTAACAACTGCTCCCAACTCTAACAACTGTTCCCAACTCTCGACACTGCTCCCAACTCTCGACACAGCTCCCAACTCTCGACACTGCTCCCAACTCCAACAACTGCTCCCAACGCAAGGCATGGCTCCCAACTCTTGACACGGCTCCCAACTCTCGACACGGGTCCCAACTCTAGACACGGGTCCCAACTCTCGACACGGCTCCCAACTCTCGACACGGCTCCCAACTCTCGACACGGCTCCCAACTCTCGACACGGCTCCCAACTCTAGACACGGCTCCCAACGCTAGACACGGCTCCCAACTCTAGACACGGCTCTCAACTCTCCACACGGCTACCAACTCTAGACAAGGCTCCCAACTCAAGTCACGGCTCCCAACTCTCGACACTGCTCCCAACTCTCGACACTGCTCCTAACTCGCGACGCTGCTCCCAACTCTTGACGCTGCTCCCAACTCTTGACGCTACTCCCAACTCTCGACGCTGCTCCCAACTCGCGACGCTGCTCCCAACTCTCGACGCTGCTCCCAACTCTCGACGCTGCTCCCAGCTCTCGACGCTGCTCCCAACTCTCGACGCTGCTCCCAACTCTCGACGCTGCTCCCAACTCTCGACGCTGCTCCCAACTCTCCACGCTGCTCCCAACTCTCCACACTGCTCCCAACTCTCCACACTGCTCCCAACTCTCCACACTGCTCCCAACTCTCGAAACTGCTCCCAACTCTCGACGCTGCTCCCAACTCTCGACGCTGCTCCCAACTCGGGACACTGCTCCCAACTGTCCACGCTGCTCCCAACTCTCCACGCTGCTCCCAACTCTTGACGCTGCTCCCAACTCTCGATGCTGCTCCCAACTCTCGACGCTGCTCCCAACACTCGACACTGCTCCCAACACTCGACACTGCTCCCAACTCTCGACACTGCTCCCAACTCTCGACACTGCTCCCAACTCTCGACGCTGCTAACAACTCTCAACGCTGCTCCCAACTCTAAAAATTGCTCCCAACTCTCCACACTGCTCCCAACTCTAAAAACGGCTCCAAATTCAAGTCACTGCTCACAACTCTCAACACTGCTCCCAACTCTAGACACGGCTCCCAACTCTCGATACTGCTCCCAACGCTCGACGCTGCTCCCAACTCTAAAAACTGCTCCCAACTCTAAAAACTGCTCCCAACTCTAAAAACTGCTCCCAACTCTCCACACTGCTCCCAACTCTAAAAACGGCTCCCAACTCAAGTCACTGCTCCCAACTCTCGACACTGCTCCCAACTCTAGACACGGCTCCCAACTCTCGACGCTGCTCCCAACGCTCGACGCTGCTCCCAACTCTAAAAACTGCTCCCAACTCTAAAAACTGTTCCCAACTCTCCACACTGCTCCCAACTCTAAAAACTGCTCCCAACTCTCCACGCTGCTCCCAACTCTAAAAACGGCTCCCAACTCAAGTCACTGCTCCCAACTCTCGACTCTGCTCCCAACGCTCGATGCTGCTCCCAACTCTAAAAACTGCTCCCAACTCAAGACACGGCTCCCAACTCAGGACATTGCTCCCAACTCTCGACACTACTCCCAACTCTAGACACGGGCTGCCAACTCTAGACATGGCTCCCGACTCTAGACACGGCTCCCGACTCTAGACACGGCTCCTGTCTCTAGACACGGCTGCCAACTCTAGACACGGCTCCCAACTCTAGACACGGCTCCCAACTCTAGACACGGCTCCCAACTCAAGACACGGCTCCCAACTCTAGACACGGTCCACAACTCTCGACACGGCTCCCAACTCTCGACACTGCTCCCAACTCTAACAACTGCTCCCAACTCTAACAACTGTTCCCAACTCTCGACACTGCTCCCAACTCTCGACACAGCTCCCAACTCTCGACACTGCTCCCAACTCCAACAACTGCTCCCAACGCAAGGCATGGCTCCCAACTCTTGACACGGCTCCCAACTCTCGACACGGGTCCCAACTCTAGACACGGGTCCCAACTCTAGACACGGCTCCCAACTCTAGACACGGCTCCCAACTCTAGACACGGCTCCCAACTCTAGACACGGCTCCCAACTCTAGACACGGCTCTCAACTCTCCACACGGCTACCAACTCTAGACAAGGCTCCCAACTCTAGACACGGCTCTCAACTCTCCACACGGCTACCAACTCTAGACAAGGCTCCCAACTCTAGACACGGCACCCAACTCTCGACATTGCTCCCAACTCTAAACACTGTTCCCAACTTTAAAAACTCATCCGAACTCTCGACACTGCTCCCAACCCTAGACAATGCTCCCAACTCTCGACACGGCTCCCAACTCTCGACACTGCTCCCAAATCTCGACACTGCTCCCAACTCTAACAGCTGCTCCCAACAACAACAGCTGCTCCCAACTCTCGACACTGCTCCCAACTCTCGACGCTGCTCCCAACTCTCGACACTGCTCCCAACTCTAACAGCTGCTCCCAACTCTTGACACTGCTCCCAACTCTCGACACGGCTCCCAACTCTAGACACGGCTCCCAACGCTAGACACGGCTCCCAACTCTAGACACGGGTCTCAACTCTCCACACGGCTACCAACTCTAGACAAGGCTCCCAACTCTCGACACTGCTCCCAACTCTCGACACTGCTCCCAACTCTCGACACTGCTCCTAACTCTCGACGCTGCTCCCAACTCTCGACGCTGCTCCCAACTCGCGACGCTGCTCCCAACTCTCGACGCTGCTCCCAACTCTCGACGCTGCTCCCAGCTCTCGACGCTGCTCCCAACTCTCGACGCTGCTCCCAACTCTCGACGCTGCTCCCAACTCTCCACGCTGCTCCCAACTCTCCACGCTGCTCCCAACTCTCCACACTGCTCCCAACTCTCCACACTGCTCCCAACTCTCCACACTGCTCCCAACTCTCGAAACTGCTCCCAACTCTCGACGCTGCTCCCAACTCTCGACGCTGCTCCCAACTCGGTACACTGCTCCCAACTGTCCACGCTGCTCCCAACTCTCCACGCTGCTCCCAACTCTTGACGCTGCTCCCAACTCTCGATGCTGCTCCCAACTCTCGACGCTGCTCCCAACACTCGACACTGCTCCCAACACTCGACACTGCTCCCAACTCTCGACACTGCTCCCAACTCTCGACACTGCTCCCAACTCTCGACACTGCTAACAACTCTCGACGCTGCTCCCAACTCTCGACGCTGCTCCCAACTCTCCACACTGCTCCCAACTCTCCACATTGCTCCCAACTCTCGACGCAGTTCCCAACTCTAAAAACAGCTCCCAACTCTAAAAACAGCTCCCAACACTAAAAACTGCTCCCAACTCTCGACGCTGCTCCCAAATCTCGACGCTGCTCCCAACTCTCGACGCAGTTCCCAACTCTAAAAACAGCTCCCAACTCTAAAAACAGCTCCCAACACTAAAAACTGCTCCCAACTCTCGACGCTGCTCCCAACTCTCGACACTGTTCCCAACTCTCAACACTGCTCCCAACTCTCGACACGGCTCCCAACTCTAGACACGGCTCCCAACGCTAGACACGGCTCCCAACTCTAGACACGGCTCTCAACTCTCCACACGGCTACCAACTCTAGACAAGGCTCCCAACTCAAGTCACGGCTCCCAACTCTCGACACTGCTCCCAACTCTCGACACTGCTCCTAACTCGCGACGCTGCTCCCAACTCTTGACGCTGCTCCCAACTCTTGACGCTACTCCCAACTCTCGACGCTGCTCCCAACTCGCGACGCTGCTCCCAACTCTCGACGCTGCTCCCAACTCTCGACGCTGCTCCCAGCTCTCGACGCTGCTCCCAACTCTCGACGCTGCTCCCAACTCTCGACGCTGCTCCCAACTCTCGACGCTGCTCCCAACTCTCCACGCTGCTCCCAACTCTCCACACTGCTCCCAACTCTCCACACTGCTCCCAACTCTCCACACTGCTCCCAACTCTCGAAACTGCTCCCAACTCTCGACGCTGCTCCCAACTCTCGACGCTGCTCCCAACTCGGGACACTGCTCCCAACTGTCCACGCTGCTCCCAACTCTCCACGCTGCTCCCAACTCTTGACGCTGCTCCCAACTCTCGATGCTGCTCCCAACTCTCGACGCTGCTCCCAACACTCGACACTGCTCCCAACACTCGACACTGCTCCCAACTCTCGACACTGCTCCCAACTCTCGACACTGCTCCCAACTCTCGACGCTGCTAACAACTCTCAACGCTGCTCCCAACTCTAAAAATTGCTCCCAACTCTCCACACTGCTCCCAACTCTAAAAACGGCTCCAAATTCAAGTCACTGCTCACAACTCTCAACACTGCTCCCAACTCTAGACACGGCTCCCAACTCTCGATACTGCTCCCAACGCTCGACGCTGCTCCCAACTCTAAAAACTGCTCCCAACTCTAAAAACTGCTCCCAACTCTAAAAACTGCTCCCAACTCTCCACACTGCTCCCAACTCTAAAAACGGCTCCCAACTCAAGTCACTGCTCCCAACTCTCGACACTGCTCCCAACTCTAGACACGGCTCCCAACTCTCGACGCTGCTCCCAACGCTCGACGCTGCTCCCAACTCTAAAAACTGCTCCCAACTCTAAAAACTGTTCCCAACTCTCCACACTGCTCCCAACTCTAAAAACTGCTCCCAACTCTCCACGCTGCTCCCAACTCTAAAAACGGCTCCCAACTCAAGTCACTGCTCCCAACTCTCGACTCTGCTCCCAACGCTCGATGCTGCTCCCAACTCTAAAAACTGCTCCCAACTCAAGACACGGCTCCCAACTCAGGACATTGCTCCCAACTCTCGACACTACTCCCAACTCTAGACACGGGCTGCCAACTCTAGACATGGCTCCCGACTCTAGACACGGCTCCCGACTCTAGACACGGCTCCTGTCTCTAGACACGGCTGCCAACTCTAGACACGGCTGCCAACTCTAGACACGGCTGCCAACTCTAGACACGGCTGCCAACTCTCGACACGGTCCCCAACTCTAGACACGGTCCCCAACTCTAGACACGGTCCCCAACTCTAGTCACGGCTCCCAACTCTAGACATGGCTCCCAACTCTAGACACGGCTCCCAACTCTAGACACGGCTCCCAACTCTAGACACGGCTCCCAACTCTAGACACGGCTCCCAACTCAAGACACGGCTCCCAACTCTAGACACGGTCCACAACTCTCGACACGGCTCCCAACTCTCGACACTGCTCCCAACTCTAACAACTGCTCCCAACTCTAACAACTGTTCCCAACTCTCGACACTGCTCCCAACTCTCGACACAGCTCCCAACTCTCGACACTGCTCCCAACTCCAACAACTGCTCCCAACGCAAGGCATGGCTCCCAACTCTTGACACGGCTCCCAACTCTCGACACGGGTCCCAACTCTAGACACGGCTCCCAACTCTAGACACGGCTCCCAACTCTAGACACGGCTCCCAACTCTAGACACGGCTCCCAACTCTAGACACGGCTCTCAACTCTCCACACGGCTACCAACTCTAGACAAGGCTCCCAACTCTAGACACGGCTCTCAACTCTCCACACGGCTACCAACTCTAGACAAGGCTCCCAACTCTAGACACGGCACCCAACTCTCGACATTGCTCCCAACTCTAAACACTGTTCCCAACTTTAAAAACTCATCCGAACTCTCGACACTGCTCCCAACCCTAGACAATGCTCCCAACTCTCGACACGGCTCCCAACTCTCGACACTGCTCCCAAATCTCGACACTGCTCCCAACTCTAACAGCTGCTCCCAACAACAACAGCTGCTCCCAACTCTCGACACTGCTCCCAACTCTCGACGCTGCTCCCAACTCTCGACACTGCTCCCAACTCTAACAGCTGCTCCCAACTCTTGACACTGCTCCCAACTCTCGACACGGCTCCCAACTCTAGACACGGCTCCCAACGCTAGACACGGCTCCCAACTCTAGACACGGCTCTCAACTCTCCACACGGCTACCAACTCTAGACAAGGCTCCCAACTCTCGACACTGCTCCCAACTCTCGACACTGCTCCCAACTCTCGACACTGCTCCTAACTCTCGACGCTGCTCCCAACTCTCGACGCTGCTCCCAACTCGCGACGCTGCTCCCAACTCTCGACGCTGCTCCCAACTCTCGACGCTGCTCCCAGCTCTCGACGCTGCTCCCAACTCTCGACGCTGCTCCCAACTCTCGACGCTGCTCCCAACTCTCCACGCTGCTCCCAACTCTCCACGCTGCTCCCAACTCTCCACACTGCTCCCAACTCTCCACACTGCTCCCAACTCTCCACACTGCTCCCAACTCTCGAAACTGCTCCCAACTCTCGACGCTGCTCCCAACTCTCGACGCTGCTCCCAACTCGGGACACTGCTCCCAACTGTCCACGCTGCTCCCAACTCTCCACGCTGCTCCCAACTCTTGACGCTGCTCCCAACTCTCGATGCTGCTCCCAACTCTCGACGCTGCTCCCAACACTCGACACTGCTCCCAACACTCGACACTGCTCCCAACTCTCGACACTGCTCCCAACTCTCGACACTGCTCCCAACTCTCGACACTGCTAACAACTCTCGACGCTGCTCCCAACTCTCGACGCTGCTCCCAACTCTCCACACTGCTCCCAACTCTCCACATTGCTCCCAACTCTCGACGCAGTTCCCAACTCTAAAAACAGCTCCCAACTCTAAAAACAGCTCCCAACACTAAAAACTGCTCCCAACTCTCGACGCTGCTCCCAAATCTCGACGCTGCTCCCAACTCTCGACGCAGTTCCCAACTCTAAAAACAGCTCCCAACTCTAAAAACAGCTCCCAACACTAAAAACTGCTCCCAACTCTCGACGCTGCTCCCAACTCTCGACACTGTTCCCAACTCTCAACACTGCTCCCAACTCTCGACACTGCTCCCAACTCTAGACACGGCTCCCAACTCTCGACACGGCTCCCAACTCTCCACACTGCTCCCAACTCTAGACATGGCTCCCAACTCTCGACACGGCTCCCAACTCTCGACACGGCTCCCAACTCTCGACACGGCTCCCAACTCTCGACACGGCTCCCAACTCTCGACACGGCTCCCAACTCTAGACACGGCTCCCAACGCTAGACACGGCTCCCAACTCTAGACACGGCTCTCAACTCTCCACACGGCTACCAACTCTAGACAAGGCTCCCAACTCAAGTCACGGCTCCCAACTCTCGACACTGCTCCCAACTCTCGACACTGCTCCTAACTCGCGACGCTGCTCCCAACTCTTGACGCTACTCCCAACTCTCGACGCTGCTCCCAACTCTCGACGCTGCTCCCAACTCGCGACGCTGCTCCCAACTCTCGACGCTGCTCCCAGCTCTCGACGCTGCTCCCAGCTCTCGACGCTGCTCCCAACTCTCGACGCTGCTCCCAACTCTCGACGCTGCTCCCAACTCTCCACGCTGCTCCCAACTCTCCACACTGCTCCCAACTCTCCACACTGCTCCCAACTCTCCACACTGCTCCCAACTCTCGAAACTGCTCCCAACTCTCGACGCTGCTCCCAACTCTCGACGCTGCTCCCAACTCGGGACACTGCTCCCAACTGTCCACGCTGCTCCCAACTCTCCACGCTGCTCCCAACTCTTGACGCTGCTCCCAACTCTCGATGCTGCTCCCAACTCTCGACGCTGCTCCCAACACTCGACACTGCTCCCAACACTCGACACTGCTCCCAACTCTCGACACTGCTCCCAACTCTCGACACTGCTCCCAACTCTCGACGCTGCTAACAACTCTCAACGCTGCTCCCAACTCTAAAAATTGCTCCCAACTCTCCACACTGCTCCCAACTCTAAAAACGGCTCCAAATTCAAGTCACTGCTCACAACTCTCAACACTGCTCCCAACTCTAGACACGGCTCCCAACTCTCGATACTGCTCCCAACGCTCGACGCTGCTCCCAACTCTAAAAACTGCTCCCAACTCTAAAAACTGCTCCCAACTCTAAAAACTGCTCCCAACTCTCCACACTGCTCCCAACTCTAAAAACCGCTCCCAACTCTCCACACTGCTCCCAACTCTAAAAACGGCTCCCAACTCAAGTCACTGCTCCCAACTCTCGACACTGCTCCCAACTCTAGACACGGCTCCCAACTCTCGACGCTGCTCCCAACGCTCGACGCTGCTCCCAACTCTAAAAACTGTTCCCAACTCTAAAAACTGTTCCCAACTCTCCACACTGCTCCCAACTCTAAAAACTGCTCCCAACTCTCCACACTGCTCCCAACTCTAAAAACGGCTCCCAACTCAAGTCACTGCTCCCAACTCTCGACTCTGCTCCCAACGCTCGACGCTGCTCCCAACTCTAAAAACTGCTCCCAACTCAAGACACGGCTCCCAACTCAGGACATTGCTCCCAACTCTCGACACTACTCCCAACTCTAGACACGGGCTGCCAACTCTAGACATGGCTCCCGACTCTAGACACGGCTCCCGACTCTAGACACGGCTCCTGTCTCTAGACACGGCTGCCAACTCTAGACACGGCTGCCAACTCTAGACACGGCTGCCAACTCTCGACACGGTCCCCAACTCTAGACACGGTCCCCAACTCTAGACACGGTCCCCAACTCTAGACACGGTCCCCAACTCTAGTCACGGCTCCCAACTCTAGACACGGCTCCCAACTCTAGACACGGCTCCCAACTCTAGACACGGCTCCCAACTCTAGACACGGCTCCCAACTCTAGACACGGCTCCCAACTCAAGACACGGCTCCCAACTCTAGACACGGTCCACAACTCTCGACACGGCTCCCAACTCTCGACACTGCTCCCAACTCTAACAACTGCTCCCAACTCTAACAACTGTTCCCAACTCTCGACACTGCTCCCAACTCTCGACACTGCTCCCAACTCCAACAACTGCTCCCAACGCAAGGCATGGCTCCCAACTCTTGACAGGGCTCCCAACTCTCGACACGGGTCCCAACTCTAGACACGGCTCCCAACTCTCGACACGGGTCCCAACTCTAGACACGGCTCCCAACTCTAGACACGGCTCCCAACTCTAGACACGGCTCTCAACTCTCCACACGGCTACCAACTCTAGACAAGGCTCCCAACTCTAGACACGGCTCTCAACTCTCCACACGGCTACCAACTCTAGACAAGGCTCCCAACTCTCGACACGGCTCCCAACTCTAGACACGGCTCCCAACGCTAGACACGGCTCCCAACTCTAGACACGGCTCTCAACTCTCCACACGGCTCCCAACTCTAGACACGGCTCCCAACTCTAGACACGGCTCCCAACTCTAGACACGGCTCCCAACTCAAGACACGGCTCCCAACTCTAGACACGGTCCACAACTCTCGACACGGATCCCAACTCTCGACACTGCTCCCAACTCTAACAACTGCTCCCAACTCTAACAACTGTTCCCAACTCTCGACACTGCTCCCAACTCTCGACACAGCTCCCAACTCTCGACACTGCTCCCAACTCCAACAACTGCTCCCAACGCAAGGCATGGCTCCCAACTCTTGACACGGCTCCCAACTCTCGACACGGGTCCCAACTCTAGACACGGCTCCCAACGCTAGACACGGCTCCCAACTCTAGACACGGCTCTCAACTCTCCACACGGCTCCCAACTCTAGACACGGCTCCAAACTCTAGACACGGCTCCCAACTCTAGACACGGCTCCCAACTCAAGACACGGCTCCCAACTCTAGACACGGTCCACAACTCTCGACACGGCTCCCAACTCTCGACACTGCTCCCAACTCTAACAACTGCTCCCAACTCTAACAACTGTTCCCAACTCTCGACACTGCTCCCAACTCTCGACACAGCTCCCAACTCTCGACACTGCTCCCAACTCCAACAACTGCTCCCAACGCAAGGCATGGCTCCCAACTCTTGACACGGCTCCCAACTCTCGACACGGGTCCCAACTCTAGACACGGCTCCCAACTCTAGACACGGCTCCCAACTCTAGACACGGCTCCCAACTCTAGACACGGCTCCCAACTCTAGACACGGCTCCCAACTCTAGACACGGCTCTCAACTCTCCACACGGCTACCAACTCTAGACAAGGCTCCCAACTCTAGACACGGCTCTCAACTCTCCACACGGCTACCAACTCTAGACAAGGCTCCCAACTCTAGACACGGCACCCAACTCTCGACATTGCTCCCAACTCTAAACACTGTTCCCAACTTTAAAAACTCATCCGAACTCTCGACACTGCTCCCAACCCTAGACAATGCTCCCAACTCTCGACACGGCACCCAACTCTCGACACTGCTCCCAAATCTCGACACTGCTCCCAACTCTAACAGCTGCTCCCAACAACAACAGCTGCTCCCAACTCTCGACACTGCTCCCAACTCTCGACGCTGCTCCCAACTCTCGACACTGCTCCCAACTCTAACAGCCGCTCCCAACTCTCGACACTGCTCCCAACTCTCGACGCTGCACCCAACTCTCGACGCTGCTCCCAACTCTCCACACTGCTCCCAACTCTCCACATTGCTCCCAACTCTCGACGCTGCTCCCAAATCTTGACGCTGCTCCCAACTCTCGACGCAGTTCCCAACTCTAAGAACAGCTCCCAACTCTAAAAACAGCTCCCAACACTAAAAACTGCTCCCAACTCTCGACGCTGCTCCCAACTCTCGACACTGTTCCCAACTCTCAACACTGCTCCCAACTCTCGACACTGCTCCCAACTCTCGACACTGCTCCCAACTCTCCACACTGCTCCCTACTCTTGACACTGCTCCCAACTCTAAAAACTGCTCCCAAGTCAAGTCACGGCTCCCAACTCTCGACACTGCTCCCAACTCTAACAACTGCTCCCAACTCTCCACACTGCTCCCAACTCTCGACACTGCTCCCAATGCTCGACACTGCTCCCAACTCTCGACACTGCTCCCAACTCACGACACTGATCCCAACTCTCGACACTGCTCCCAACTCTTGACACAGCTCCCAACTCTAAAAACTGCTCCCAACTCTCGACACTGCTCCCAACGCTCGACGCTGCTCCCAACTCTAAAAACTGCTCCCAACTCTCGACAATGCTCCCAACGCTCGACGCTGCTCCCAACTCTAAAAACTGCTCCCAACTCTAAAAACTGCTCCCAACTCAAGATATGGCTCCCAAATCTTGACACTGCTCCCAACTCTCGACACTGCTCCCACCTCTCGACACTGCTTCCGACTCTCGACACTGCTCCCAACTCCAACAACTGCTCCGAAAGCTAGGAACGGCTCCCAACTCTCGACACTGCTCACAACTCTCGACACTGCTCCCAACTCCAACAACTGCTCCCAAAGCTAGGAACGGCTCCCAACTCTCGACACTGCTCCCAACTCTCGACACTGCTCCGAACTCTAGACATGGCTGCCAACTCTAGACATGGCTCCCAACTCTAGACACGGCTCCCAACTCTAGACACGGCTCCCAACTCTAGACACGGACCTCAACTCGAGACACGGCTCCCAACTCTCGACACTGCTCCCAACTCTAACAACTGTTCCCAACTCTAACAACTGCTCCCAACTCACGACACTGCTCCCAACTCTCGACACTGCTCCCAACTCCAACAACTGCTCCCAAAGCTAGGAACGGCTCCCAACTCTCGACACTGCTCCCAACTCTCGACACTGCTCCCAACTCTAGACATGGCTCCCAACTCTAGACATGGCTCCCAACTCTAGACATGGCCCCCAACTCAAGGCACGGCTCCCAACTCTAGACACGGCTCCCAACTATAGACACGGCTCTCAACTCTAGACACGGATCCCAACTCTAGACACAGCTCCCAACTCTAGACACGGCTCCCAACTCTAGACACGGCTCCCAACTCTAGACGCGGCTCCCAACTCTAGATACGGTCCTCAACTCTAGACGCGGCTCCTAACTCTTGACACTGCTCCCAACTCTCCACACTGCTCCCAACTCTCCACACTGCTCCCAACTCTCGACACTGCTCCCAACTCTCGACACTGCTCCCAACTCTCGACACTGCTCCCAACTCTCCACACTGCTCCCAACTCTCCACACTGCTCCCAACTCTCCACACTTCTCCCAACTCTCTACACTGCTCCCAACTCTCCACACTGCTCCCAACTCTCCACACTGCTCCCAACTCTCCACACTGCTCCCAACTCTCCACACTGCTCCCAACTCTAACAACTGCTCCCAACTCTCGACACTGCTCCCAACTCTAACAACTGCTCCCAACTCACGACACTGCTCCCAACTCTCGACGCTGCTCCCAACTCTCGACACTGTTCCCAACTCTCAACACTGCTCCCAACTCTCGACACTGCTCCCAACTCTCCACACTGCTCCCAACTCTTGACACTGCTCCCAACTCTAAAAACTGCTCCCAAGTCAAGTCACGGCTCCCAACTCTCGACACTGCTCCCAACTCTAACAACTGCTCCCAACTCTCCACACTGCTCCCAACTCTCGACACTGCTCCCAACGCTCGACACTGCTCCCAACTCTCGACACTGCTCCCAACTCACGACACTGATCCCAACTCTCGACACTGCTCCCAACTCTTGACACAGCTCCCAACTCTAAAAACTGCTCCCAACTCTCGACACTGCTCCCAACGCTCGACGCTGCTCCCAACTCTAAAAACTGCTCCCAACTCTCGACAATGCTCCCAACGCTCGACGCTGCTCCCAACTCTAAAAACTGCTCCCAACTCTAAAAACTGCTCCCAACTCAAGATATGGCTCCCAAATCTTGACACTGCTCCCAACTCTCGACACTGCTCCCACCTCTCGACACTGCTTCCGACTCTCGACACTGCTCCCAACTCCAACAACTGCTCCCAAAGCTAGGAACGGCTCCCAACTCTCGACACTGCTCACAACTCTCGACACTGCTCCCAACTCCAACAACTGCTCCCAAAGCTAGGAACGGCTCCCAACTCTCGACACTGCTCCCAACTCTCGACACTGCTCCGAACTCTAGACATGGCTGCCAACTCTAGACATGGCTCCCAACTCTAGACACAGCTCCCAACTCTAGACATGGCTCCCAACTATAGACACGGCTCCCAAATCTAGACACGGCTCTCAACTCTAGACACGGCTCCCAACTCTAGACACGGCTCCCAACTGTAGACACGGCTCCCAACTCTAGACACGGCTCCCAACTCTAGACACGGCTCCCAACTCTAGACACGGCTCCCAACTCTAGACACGGACCTCAACTCGAGACACGGCTCCCAACTCTCGACACTGCTCCCAACTCTAACAACTGTTCCCAACTCTAACAACTGCTCCCAACTCACGACACTGCTCCCAACTCTCGACACTGCTCCCAACTCCAACAACTGCTCCCAAAGCTAGGAACGGCTCCCAACTCTCGACACTGCTCCCAACTCTCGACACTGCTCCCAACTCTAGACATGGCTCCCAACTCTAGACATGGCCCCCAACTCAAGGCACGGCTCCCAACTCTAGACACGGCTCCCAACTCTAGACACGGCTCCCAACTATAGACACGGCTCTCAACTCTAGACACGGATCCCAACTCTAGACACAGCTCCCAACTCTAGACACGGCTCCCAACTCTAGACACGGCTCCCAACTCTAGACACGGCTCCCAACTCTAGACGCGGCTCCCAACTCTAGATACGGTCCTCAACTCTAGACGCGGCTCCTAACTCTTGACACTGCTCCCAACTCTCCACACTGCTCCCAACTCTCCACACTGCTCCCAACTCTCGACACTGCTCCCAACTCTCGACACTGCTCCCAACTCTCGACACTGCTCCCAACTCTCCACACTGCTCCCAACTCTCCACACTGCTCCCAACTCTCCACACTTCTCCCAACTCTCTACACTGCTCCCAACTCTCCACACTGCTCCCAACTCTCCACACTGCTCCCAACTCTCCACACTGCTCCCAACTCTAACAACTGCTCCCAACTCTCGACACTGCTCCCAACTCTAACAACTGCTCCCAACTCACGACACTGCTCCCAACTCTCGACACTGCTCCCAACTCTCGACACTGCTCCCAACTCTAAAACTGCTCCCAACTCTCGACACTGCTCCCAACGCTCGACGCTGCTCCCAACTCTAAAAACTGCTCCCAACTCTCGACAATGCTCCCAACGCTCGACGCTGCTCCCAACTATAAAAACTGCTCCCAACTCTAAAAACTGCTCCCAACTCAAGATATGGCTCCCAAATCTTGACACTGCTCCCAACTCTCGACACTGCTCCCACCTCTCGACACTGCTTCCGACTCTCGACACTGCTCCCAACTCTCGACACTGCTCCCAACTCTAACAACTGCTCCCAACTCACGACACTGCTCCCAACTCTCGACACTGCTCCCAACTCCAACAACTGCTCCCAAAGCTAGGAACGGCTCCCAACTCTCGACACTGCTCCCAACTCTCGACACTGCTCCCAACCCTAGACATGGCTGCCAACTCTAGACATGGCTCCCAACTCTAGGCACGGCTCCCAACCCTAGACATGGCTCCCAACTCTAGACATGGCCCCCAACTCTAGGCACGGCTCCCAACTCTAGACACGGCTCCCAACTCTAGACACGGCTCCCAACTCTAGACACGGCTCCCAACTCTAGATACGGTCCTCAACTCTAGACGCGGCTCCTAACTCTTGACACTGCTCCCAACTCTCCACACTGCTCCCAACTCTCCACACTGCTCCCAACTCTCGACACTGCTCCCAACTCTCGACACTGCTCCCAACTCTCGACACTGCTCCCAACTCTCGACACTGCTCCCAACTCTCCACACTGCTCCCAACTCTCTACACTGCTCCCAACTCTCCACACTGCTCCCAACTCTCCACACTGCTCCCAACTCTCCACACTGCTCCCAACTCTAACAACTGCTCCCAACTCTCCACACTGCTCCCAATGCTAACAACTGCTCCCAACTCACGACAGTGCACCCAACTCTAAACACTGCTCCCAACTCTAACAACTGCTCCCAACTCACGACACTGCTCCCAACTCTCGACACTGCTCCCAACTCTCGACACTGCTCCCAACTCTAACAACTGCTCCCAACTAACGACCCTGCTCCCAACTCTCGACACTGTTCCCAACTCACGACACTGCTCCTAACTCTCCACACTGCTCCCAACTCTCGACACTGCTCCCAACTCTCGACACGGCTCCCAACTCTCAACACGGCTCCCAAATCTCGACACGGCTCCCAAATCTCGACGCTGCTCCCAACTCTCGACACTGCTCCGAACTCTAACAACTGCTCCCAAATCTCGACGCTGCTCCCAACTCTCGACACTGCTCCCAACTCTAACAACTGCTCCCAACTCTCCAAACTGCTCCCAACTCTCCACACGGCTCCCAACTCTCCACACTGCTCCCAACTCTCTACAATGCTCCCAACTCTCGACACGGCTCCCAACTCTAAAAACTGCTCCCAACTAAAGTCACGGCTCCCAACTCTCGACACTGCTCCCAACTCTCGACACTGCTAACAACTCTCCACACTGCTCCCAACTCTAAAAACTGCTCCCAACTCAAGTCACGGCTCCCAACTCTCGATGCTGCTCCCAACTCCAACAACTGCTCCCAACGCAAGGCATGGCTCCCAACTCTCGACACGGCTAGCAACTCTAGACACGGCTCCCAACTCTAGACACGGCTCCCAACTCTAGACACGGCTCCCAACTCTAGACACGGCTCCCAACTCTCCACACGGCTCCCAACTCTCCACACGGCTCCCAACTCTAGACACGGCTCCCAACTCTAGACACGGCTCCCAACTCTCCACACGGCTACCGACTCTAGACACGGCTCCCAACTCTAGACATGGTTCCCAACTCTCGACGCTGCTCCCAACTCTCGACACTGCTGCCAACTCACCACACTGCTCCCAACGCTCGACGCTGCTCCCAACTCTAAAAACTGCTCCCAACTCTAAAAACTGTTCCCAACTCAAGATACGGCTCCCAAATCTAAACACTGCTCCCAACTCTCGACACTGCTCCCAACTCTCGACACTGCTCCCAACTCTCGACACTGCTCCCAACTCTCAACACTGCTCCCAACTCAAACAACTGCTCCCAAAGCTAGGCACGGCTCCCAACTCTCGACACTGCTCCCAACTCTAGACACAGCTCCCAACTCTAGACACGGCTCCCAACTCTAGACACGGCTCCCAACTCTAGACACGGCTCCCAACTCTAGACACGGCACCCAACTCTAGACACGGTCCACAACTCTAGACACGGCTCACAACTCTCGACACTGCTCCCAACTCTAACAACTGCTCCCAACTCTAACAACTGCTCCCAACTCTAACAACTGCTCCCAACTCTAACAACTGCTCCCAACTCGC
Source organism: Isurus oxyrinchus (assembly GCA_026770705.1). Classification (NCBI taxonomy): domain Eukaryota; kingdom Metazoa; phylum Chordata; class Chondrichthyes; order Lamniformes; family Lamnidae; genus Isurus; species Isurus oxyrinchus. The sequence continues at coordinate 10,507,558 of JANJGN010000005.1, forward strand.
GACACTGCTCCCAACTCTCGACACTGCTCCCAACTCCAACAACTGCTCCCAACGCAAGACATGGCTCCCAACTCTCGACACGGCTAGCAACTCTAGACACGGCTCCCAACTCTAACAACTGCTCCCAACTAACGACCCTGCTCCCAACTCTCGACACTGTTCCCAACTCACGACACTGCTCCTAACTCTCCACACTGCTCCCAACTCTCGACACTGCTCCCAACTCTCGACACGGCTCCCAACTCTCGACACGGCTCCCAAATCTCGACACGGCTCCCAAATCTCGACGCTGCTCCCAACTCTCGACACTGCTCCCAACTCTAAAAACTGCTCCCAACTCAAGTCACGGCTCCCAACTCTCGATGCTGCTCCCAACTCCAACAACTGCTCCCAACGCAAGGCATGGCTCCCAACTCTCGACACGGCTAGCAACTCTAGACACGGCTCCCAACTCTAGACACGGCTCCCAACTCTAGACACGGCTCCCAACTCTAGACACGGCTCCCAACTCTCCACACGGCTCCCAACTCTCCACACGGCTCCCAACTCTAGACACGGCTCCCAACTCTAGACACGGCTCCCAACTCTCCACACGGCTACCGACTCTAGACACGGCTCCCAACTCTAGACATGGTTCCCAACTCTCGACGCTGCTCCCAACTCTCGACACTGCTCCCAACTCACCACACTGCTCCCAACGCTCGACGCTGCTCCCAACTCTAAAAACTGCTCCCAACTCTAAAAACTGTTCCCAACTCAAGATACGGCTCCCAAATCTAAACACTGCTCCCAACTCTCGACACTGCTCCCAACTCTCGACACTGCTCCCAACTCTCGACACTGCTCCCAACTCTCAACACTGCTCCCAACTCAAACAACTGCTCCCAAAGCTAGGCACGGCTCCCAACTCTCGACACTGCTCCCAACTCTAGACACAGCTCCCAACTCTAGACACGGCTCCCAACTCTAGACACGGCTCCCAACTCTAGACACGGCTCCCAACTCTAGACACGGCACCCAACTCTAGACACGGTCCACAACTCTAGACACGGCTCACAACTCTCGACACTGCTCCCAACTCTAACAACTGCTCCCAACTCTAACAACTGCTCCCAACTCTAACAACTGCTCCCAACTCTAACAACTGCTCCCAACTCGCGACACTGCTCCCAACTCTCGACACTGCTCCCAACTCCAACAACTGCTCCCAACGCAAGACATGGCTCCCAACTCTCGACACGGCTAGCAACTCTAGACACGGCTCCCAACTCTCGACACGGCTCCCAACTCTCGACGCCGCTCCCAACTCCCGACACCGCTCCCAACTCTCCACACTGCTCCCAATGCTCGACGCTGGTCCCAACTCTAAAAACTGCTCCCAAATCTCGACACTGCTCCCAACTCTCGACACTGCTCCCAAATCTAAACACTGTTCCCAACTTTAAAAACTCATCCCAACTCTCGACTCTGTTCCCAACTCTAAAAACTGCTCCCAACTCTAAAAACTGCTCCCAACTCTAAAAACTGCACCCAACTCGAAAAACTGCTCCCAACGCTAACAACTGCTCCCAACTCTCGACACTGCTTCCAACTCTCGACACTGCTCCCAACTCTCGACACTGCTCCCAACTCCAACAACTGCTCGCAACGCAAGGCATGGCTCCCAACTCTCGACACGGCTAGCAACTCTAGACACGGCTCCCAACTCTAGACACGGCTCCCAACTCCAGACACGGCTCCCAACTCTAGACACTGCTCCCAACTCTCCACAGAGCTCCCAACTCTCCACACTGCTCCCAACTCTCAACACTGCTCCCAACTCTCCACACTGCTCCCAACTCTCGACACTGCTCCCAACTCTAACAACTGCTCCCAACTCTAACAACTGCTCCCAACCCTAACTGGTCCCAACTCTAACAACTGCTCCCAACTCTCGACACTGCTCCCAACTCTAACAACTGCTCCCAACTCTAACAACATCTCCCAACTCTAACAACTGCTCCCAACTCTAACAACTTCTCCCAACTCTAACACCTGCTCCCAACTCTAACAACTGCTCCCAACTCTAACAACTGCTCCCAACTCTAACAACATCTCCCAACTCTCGACACTGCTCCCAACTCTAACAACTGCTCCCAACTCTCCACACCGCTCCCAAATCTCCACACTGCTCCCAACTCAAGACACGGCTCCCAACTCTCGACACTGCTCCCAACTCTCGACACTGCTCCCAACTCTCGACACTGCTCCCAACTCTCGACACTGCTCCCAACTCTCAACACTGCTTCCAACTCCAACAACTGCTCCCAAAGCTAGGCACGGCTCCCAACTCTCGACACTGCTCCCAACTCTAGACACGGCTCCCAACTCTAGACACGGCTCCCAACTCTAGACACGGCTCCCAACTCTAGACACGGCTCCCAACTCTAGACACGGCACCCAACTCTAGACACGGTCCCCAACTCTAGACACGGCTCCCAACTCTCGACACTGCTCCCAACTCTAACAACTGCTCCCAACTCTAACAACTGCTCCCAACTCTAACAACTGCTCCCAACTCTAACAACTGCTCCCAACTCAAACAACTGCTCCCAACTCTAACAACTGCTCCCAACTCTAACAACTGCTCCCAACTCTCGACACTGCTCCCAACTCCAACAACTGCTCCCAACGCAAGGCATGGCTCCCAACTCTCGACACAGCTAGCAACTCTAGACACGGCTCCCAACTCTCGACACCGCTCCCAACTCTCGACACCGCTCCCAAATCTCGACACCGCTCCCAACTCCCGACACCGCTCCCAACTCTCCACACTGCTCCCAATGCTCGACGCTGCTCCCAACTCTAAAAACTGCTCCCAAATCTCGACACTGCTCCCAAATCTCGACACTGCTCCCAAATCTAAACACTGTTCCCAACTTTGAAAACTCATCCCAACTCTCGACACTGTTCCCAACTCTAAAAACTGCTCCCAACTCTAAAAACTGCTCCCAACTCTAAAAACTGCTCCCAACTCTAAAAACTGCTCCCAACTCTAACAACTGCTCCCAACTCTAACAACTTCTCCCAACTCTAACAACTGCTCCCAACTCTAACAACTGCTCCCAACTCTAACAACTGCTCCCAACTCTAACAACTGCTCCAAACTCTAACAACATCTCCCAACTCTCGACACTGCTCCCAACTCTAACAACTGCTCCCAACTCTCCACACCGCTCCCAAATCTCCACACTGCTCCCAACTCAAGACACGGCTCCCAACTCTCGACACTGCTCCCAACTCTCGACACTGCTCCCAACTCTCGACACTGCTGCCAACTCTCCATGCCGCTCCCAACGCTCCACGCCGCTCCCAACACTCCACGCCGCTATCAACTCTCCACGCCGCTCTCAACTCTCCACGCCGCACTCAACTCTCCACGCCGCTCTCAACTCTCCACGCCGCTCCCAACTCTCCACGCCGCTCCCAACTCTCCACGCCGCTCCCAACTCTCGACGCCGCTCCCAACTCTCGACGCCGCTCCCAACTCTCGAAACTGCTCCCAACTCTCGACGCTGCTCCCAACTCTCGACGCTGCTCCCAACTCTTGACGCTGCTTCCAACTCTCCACACTGCTCCCAACTCTCGACACTGCTCCCAACTCTCGATGCTGCTCCCAACTCTCGATGCTGCTCCCAACTCTCCACACTGCTCCCAACTCTCGACACTGCTCCCAACTCTCGACACTGCTCCCAACTCTAAAAACTGCTCCCAAATCAAGTCACGGCTCCCAACTCTCGACACTGCTCCCAACTCTCGACACTGCTCCCAACTCCCGACACTGCTCCCAACGCTCGACGCTGCTCACAACTCTCCACACTGCTCCCAACTCTCCACACTGCTCCCAACTCTAAAAACTGCTCCCAACTCTAAAAACTGCTCCCAACTCTCGACACTGCTCCCAAATCTTGACACTGCTCCCAACTCTCGACACTGCTCCCAAATCTAGAAACTGCTCCCAACTCCAACAACTACTCGCAAAGCTAGGCACGGCTCCCAACTCTCGACACTGCTCCCAACTCTAGACACGGCTCCCGACTCGAGACAGGGCTCCCATCTCTAGACACGGCTCCCAACTCTAGACATGGAGACCAACTCACGACACTGCTCCCAACTCTAACAACTGCTCCCAACTCTAACAACTGCTCCCAACTCTAACAACTGCTCCCAACTCTCGACACTGCTCCCAACTCTAAAAACTGCTCCCAACTCTAAAAACTGCTCCCAACTCTAAAAACTGCTCCCAACTCTCCACACTGCTCCCAACTCTCCACACTGCTCCCAACTCTCCACACTGCTCCCAACTCTCCACACTGCTCCCAACTCTCCACACTACTCCCAACTCTCCACACTGCTCCCAACTCTAACAACTGCTCCCAACTCTCCACACTGCTCCCAACTCTAACAACTGCTCCCAACTCACGACACTGCACCCAACTCTCGACACTGCTCCCAACTCTAACAACTGCTCCCAACTCACGACACTGCTCCCAACTCTCGACATTGCTCCCAACTCTCGACACTGCTCCCAACTCTAACAACTGCTCCCAACTCACGACAGTGCTCCCAACTCTCGACACTGCTCCCAACTCACGACACTGCTCCCAACTCTCGACACTGCTCCCAACTCTCGACACTGCTCCCAACTCTCGACGCGGCTCCCAACTCTCGACGCTGCTCCCAACTCTCGACGCTGCTCCCAACTCTCGACACTGCTCCCAACTCTAACAGCTGCTCCCAACTCTCGACACTGCTCCCAACTCTCCACACAGCTCCCAACTCTCCACACTGCTCCCAACTCTCCACATGGCTCCCAACTCTCGACACTGCTCCCAACTCTCGACACTGCTCCCAACTCTCGACACTGCTAACAACTCTCCACACTGCTCCCAACTCTAAAAACTGCTCCCAACTCAAGTCACGGCTCCCAACTTTCGACGCTGCTCCCAACTCTCGACACTGCTCCCAACTCACGACACTGCTCCCAACGCTCGATGCTGCTCCCAACTCTAAAAACTGCTCCCAACTCTAAAAACTGTTCCCAACTCAAGATACGGCTCCCAAATCTCGATACTGCTCCCAACTCTCGACACTGCTCCCAACTCTCGACACTGCTCCCAACTCTCGACGCTGCTCCCAACTCCAACAACTGCTCCCAAAGCTAGGCACGGCTCCCAAGTCTCGACACTGCTCCCAACTCTAGACATGGCTGCCAACTCTAGACACGCCGCCCAACTCTAGACATGGCTCCCAACTCTAGACACGGCTCCCAACTCTAGACACGGCTCAAAACTCTAGACACGGCTCCCAACTCTAGACACGGCTCCCAACTCTAGACACGGCTCCCAACTCTAGACACGGTCCCCAACTCTAGACACGGCTCCCAACTCTAACAACTGCTCCCAACTCTAACAACTGCTCCCAACTCTAACAACTGCTCCCAACTCTAACAAGTGTTCCCAACTCTAACAACTGCTCCCAACTCTAACAACTGCTCCCAACTCCCGACACTGCTCCCAACTCTCGACACTGCTCCCAACTCCAACAACTGCTCCCAACGCAAGGCATGGCTCCCAACTCTCAACACGGCTAGCAACTCTAGACACGGCTCCCAACGCTCGACGCTGCTCCCAACTCTAAAAACTGCTCCCAAAATTCGATACTGCTCCCAACTCTCGACACTGCTCCCAAATCTAAACACTGTTCCCAACTTTAAAAACTCATCCCAACTCTCGACACTGCTCCCAACTCTCGACACTGCTCCCAACTCTCGACAGTGCTCCCAACGCTCGACGCTGCTCCCAACTCTCCACACTGCTCCCAACTCTCCACACTGCTCCCAACTCTAAAAACTGCTCCCAACTCTAAAAACTGCTCCCAACTCTCGACACTGCTCCCAAATCTCGACACTGCTCCCAACTCTCGACACTGCTCCCAAATCTAGACACTGCTCCCAAATCTCGACACTGCTCCCAACTCCAACAACTGCTCGCAAAGCTAGGCACGGCTCCCAACTCTCCACACTGCTCCCAACTCTAGACACGGCTCCCGACTCGAGACAGGGCTCCCAACTCTAGACACGGCTCCCAACTCTAGACATGGATCCCAACTCTAGACACGGCTCCGAACTCACGACACTGCTCCCAACTCTAACAACTGCTCCCAACTCTAACAACTGCTCCCAACTCTAACAACTGCTCCCAACTCTAACAACTGCTCCCAACACTCGACACTGCTCCCAACTCTCGACACTGCTCCCAACTCTAACAACTGCTCCCAACTCCAACGACTGCTCCCAACTCTAAAAACTGCTCCCAACTCTACAAACTGCTCCCAACTCTAACAACTGCTACCAACTCTCGACACTGCTCCCAACTCTCCACACTGCTCCCAACTCTCCACACTGCTCCCAACTCTCCACACTGCTCCCAACTCTAGACACGGCTCCCAACTCTAGACACGGCTCCCAACTCTAGATATGGTCCTCAACTCTAGACGCGGCTCCTAACTCTTGACACTGCTCCCAACTCTCCACACTGATCCCAACTATCCACACTGCTCCCAACTCTCGACACTGCTCCCAACTCTCGACACTGCTCCCAACTCTAACAACTGCTCCCAACTCTAACAACTTCTCCCAACTCTAACAACTGCTCCCAACTCTAACAACTGCTCCCAACTCTAACAACTGCTCCCAACTCTAACAACTGCTCCAAACTCTAACAACATCTCCCAACTCTCGACACTGCTCCCAACTCTAACAACTGCTCCCAACTCTCCACACCGCTCCCAAATCTCCACACTGCTCCCAACTCAAGACACGGCTCCCAACTCTCGACACTGCTCCCAACTCTCGACACTGCTCCCAACTCTCGACACTGCTGCCAACTCTCCATGCCGCTCCCAACGCTCCACGCCGCTCCCAACACTCCACGCCGCTATCAACTCTCCACGCCGCTCTCAACTCTCCACGCCGCACTCAACTCTCCACGCCGCTCTCAACTCTCCACGCCGCTCCCAACTCTCCACGCCGCTCCCAACTCTCGACGCCGCTCCCAACTCTCGACGCCGCTCCCAACTCTCGACGCCGCTCCCAACTCTCGAAACTGCTCCCAACTCTCGACGCTGCTCCCAACTCTCGACGCTGCTCCCAACTCTTGACGCTGCGTCCAACTCTCCACACTGCTCCCAACTCTCGACACTGCTCCCAACTCTCGATGCTGCTCCCAACTCTCGATGCTGCTCCCAACTCTCCACACTGCTCCCAACTCTCAACACTGCTCCCAACTCTCGACACTGCTCCCAACTCTAAAAACTGCTCCCAAATCAAGTCACGGCTCCCAACTCTCGACACTGCTCCCAACTCTCGACACTGCTCCCAACTCCCGACACTGCTCCCAACGCTCGACGCTGCTCCCAACTCTCCACACTGCTCCCAACTCTCCACACTGCTCCCAACTCTAAAAACTGCTCCCAACTCTAAAAACTGCTCCCAACTCTCGACACTGCTCCCAAATCTTGACACTGCTCCCAACTCTCGACACTGCTCCCAAATCTCGAAACTGCTCCCAACTCCAACAACTACTCGGAAAGCTAGGCACGGCTCCCAACTCTCGACACTGCTCCCAACTCTAGACACGGCTCCCGACTCGAGACAGGGCTCCCAACTCTAGACACGGCTCCCAACTCTAGACATGGAGACCAACTCACGACACTGCTCCCAACTCTAACAACTGCTCCCAACTCTAACAACTGCTCCCAACTCTAACAACTGCTCCCAACTCTCGACACTGCTCCCAACTCTAAAAACTGCTCCCAACTCTAAAAACTGCTCCCAACTCTAAAAACTGCTCCCAACTCTCCACACTGCTCCCAACTCTCCACACTGCTCCCAACTCTCCACACTGCTCCCAACTCTCCACACTGCTCCCAACTCTCCACACTGCTCCCAACTCTCCACACTACTCCCAACTCTCCACACTGCTCCCAACTCTAACAACTGCTCCCAACTCTCCACACTGCTCCCAACTCTAACAACTGCTCCCAACTCACGACACTGCACCCAACTCTCGACACTGCTCCCAACTCTAACAACTGCTCCCAACTCACGACACTGCTCCCAACTCTCGACATTGCTCCCAACTCTCGACACTGCTCCCAACTCTAACAACTGCTCCCAACTCACGACAGTGCTCCCAACTCTCGACACTGCTCCCAACTCACGACACTGCTCCCAACTCTCGACACTGCTCCCAACTCTCGACACTGCTCCCAACTCTCGACGCGGCTCCCAACTCTCGACGCTGCTCCCAACTCTCGACGCTGCTCCCAACTCTCGACACTGCTCCCAACTCTAACAGCTGCTCCCAACTCTCGACACTGCTCCCAACTCTCCACACAGCTCCCAACTCTCCACACTGCTCCCAACTCTCCACATGGCTCCCAACTCTCGACACTGCTCCCAACTCTCGACACTGCTAACAACTCGCCACACTGCTCCCAACTCTAAAAACTGCTCCCAACTCAAGTCACGGCTCCCAACTTTCGACGCTGCTCCCAACTCTCGACACTGCTCCCAACTCACGACACTGCTCCCAACGCTCGACGCTGCTCCCCACTCTAAAAACTGCTCCCAACTCTAAAAACTGTTCCCAACTCAAGATACGGCTCCCAAATCTCGATACTGCTCCCAACTCTCGACACTGCTCCCAACTCTCGACACTGCTCCCAACTCTCGACGCTGCTCCCAACTCCAACAACTGCTCCCAAAGCTAGGCACGGCTCCCAAGTCTCGACACTGCTCCCAACTCTAGACATGGCCGCCAACTCTAGACACGCCGCCCAACTCTAGACACGGCTCCCAACTCTAGACACGGCTCAAAACTCAAGACACGGCTCCCAACTCTAGACACGGCTCCCAACTCTAGACACGGCTCCCAACTCTAGACACGGTCCCCAACTCTAGACACGGCTCCCAACTCTAACAACTGCTCCCAACTCTAACAACTGCTCCCAACTCTAACAACTGCTCCCAACTCTAACAAGTGTTCCCAACTCTAACAACTGCTCCCAACTCTAACAACTGCTCCCAACTCCCGACACTGCTCCCAACTCTCGACACTGCTCCCAACTCCAACAACTGCTCCCAACGCAAGGCATGGCTCCCAACTCTCAACACGGCTAGCAACTCTAGACACGGCTCCCAACGCTCGACGCTGCTCCCAACTCTCGATGCCGCTCCCAACTCTCGACACTGCTCCCAAATCTAAACACTGTTCCCAACTTTAAAAACTCATCCCAACTCTCGACACTGCTCCCAACTCTCGACACTGCTCCCAACTCTCGACAGTGCTCCCAACGCTCGACGCTGCTCCCAACTCTCCACACTGCTCCCAACTCTCCACACTGCTCCCAACTCTAAAAACTGCTCCCAACTCTAAAAACTGCTCCCAACTCTCGACACTGCTCCCAAATCTCGACACTGCTCCCAACTCTCGACACTGCTCCCAAATCTAGACACTGCTCCCAAATCTCGACACTGCTCCCAACTCCAACAACTGCTCGCAAAGCTAGGCACGGCTCCCAACTCTCCACACTGCTCCCAACTCTAGACACGGCTCCCGACTCGAGACAGGGCTCCCACATCTAGACACGGCTCCCAACTCTAGACATGGATCCCAACTCGAGACACGGCTCCGAACTCACGACACTGCTCCCAACTCTAACAACTGCTCCCAACTCTAACAACTGCTCCCAACTCTAACAACTGCTCCCACCTCTAACAACTGCTCCCAACACTCGACACTGCTCCCAACTCTCGACACTGCTCCCAACTCTAACAACTGCTCCCAACTCCAACGACTGCTCCCAACTCTAAAAACTGCTCCCAACTCTACAAACTGCTCCCAACTCTAACAACTGCTACCAACTCTCGACACTGCTCCCAACTCTCCACACTGCTCCCAACTCTCCACACTGCTCCCAACTCTCCACACTGCTCCCAACTCTAGACACGGCTCCCAACTCTAGACACGGCTCCCAACTCTAGATATGGTCCTCAACTCTAGACGCGGCTCCTAACTCTTGACACTGCTCCCAACTCTCCACACTGATCCCAACTATCCACACTGCTCCCAACTCTCGACACTGCTCCCAACTCTCGACACTGCTCCCAACTCTCCACACTGCTCCCAACTCTCCACACTGCTCCCAACTCTCCACACTGCACCCAACTCTCCACACTGCTCCCAACTCTCCACACTGCTCCCAACTCTCCACACTGCTCCCAACTCTAACAACTGCTCCCAACTCTCCACACTGCTCCCAACTCTAACAACTGCTCCCAACTCTAACAACTGCTCCCAACTCACGACAGTGCACCCAACTCTCGACACTGCTCACAACTCTAACAACTGCTCCCAACTCACGACACTGCTCCCAACTCTCGACACTGCTCCCAACTCTCGACACTGCTCCCAACTCTAACAACTGCTCCCAACTCACGACACTGCTCCCAACTCTCGACACTGTTCCCAACTCACGACACTGCTCCCAACTCTCGACACTGCTCCCAACTCTCGACACTGCTCCCAACTCTCGACACTGCTCCCAACTCTCGACACGGCTCCCAACTCCCGACGCTGCTCCCAACTCTCGACACTGCTCCCAACTCTAACAACTGCTCCCAACTCTCGACACTGCTCCCAACTCTCCACACGGCTCCCAACACTCCACACTGCTCCCAACTCTCTACAATGCTCCCAACTCTCCACACGGCTCCCAACTCTAAAAACTGCTCCCAACTCAAGTCACGGCTCCCAACTCTCGACACTGCTCCCAACTCTCAACACTGCTAACAACTCTCCATACTGCTCCCAACTCTAAAAACTGCTCCCAACTGAAGTCACGGCTCCCAACTCTCGACGCTGCTCCCAACTCTCGACACTGCTCCCAACTAACCACACTGCTCCCAATGCTCGACGCTGCTCCCAACTCTAAAAACTGCTCCCAACTCTAAAAACTGTTCCCAACTCAAGATACGGCTCCCAAATCTCGACACTGCTCCCAACTCTCGACACTGCTCCCAACTCTCGACACTGCTCCCAACTCTCGACACTGCTCCCAACTCCAACAACTGCTCCCAAAGCTAGGCACGGCTCCCAATTCTCGACACTGTTCCCAACTCTAGACATGGCTGCCAACTCTAGACACGGCGCACAACTCTAGACATGGCGCCCAACTCTAGACACAGCTCCCAACTCTAGACACGGCTCCCAACTCTAGACACGGTCCCCAACTCTAGACACGGCTCCCAACTCTCGACACTGCTCCCAACACTAACAACTGCTCCCAACTCTAACAACTGCTCCCAACTCTAACAACTGCTCCCAACTCTCGACACTGCTCCCAACTCTCGACACTGCTCCCAACTCTCGACACTGCTCCCAACTCCAACAACTGCTCCCAACGCAAAGCATGGCTCCCAACTCTCGACACGGCTAGCAACTCTAACAACTGCTCCCAACTCTCGACACTGCTCCCAACTCTCGACACTGCTCCCAACTCTCGACACAGCTCCCAACTCTCGACACAGCTCCCAACTCCAACAACCGCTCCCAGCGCAAGGCATGGCTCCCAACTCTCGACACGGCTAGCAACTCTAGACACGGCTACCAACTCTCGACTTCGCTCCCAACTCTCGACGCCGCTCCCAACTCTCGACACCGCTCCCTACTCCCGACACCGCTCCCAACTCTCCACACTGCTCCCAACGCTCGACGCTGCTCCCAACTCTAAAAACTGCTCCCAAATCTCGACACTGCTCCCAACTCTCGACACTGCTCCCAAATCTAAACACTGTTCCCAACTTTAAAAACTCATCCCAACTCTCGACACTGCTCCCAACTCTCGACACTGCTCCCAACTCTCGACACTGCTCCCAACTCCAACAACTGCTCCCAACGCAAGGCATGGCTCCCAACTCTCGGCATGGCTAGCAACTCTAGACACGGCTCCCAACTCTAGACACGGCTCCCAACTCTAGACACGGCTCCCAACTCTAGACACGGCTCCCAACTCTAGACACGGCTCCCAACTCTAGACACGGCTCCCAACTCTCCACACGGCTCCCAACTCTAGACACTGCTCCCAACTCTAGACACGGCTCCCAACTCTCCACACGGCTCCCAACTCTAGACACTGCTCCCAACTCTCCACACTGCTCCCAACTCCCCACACTGCTCCCAACTCTCCATACTGCTCCAAACTCTCGAAACTGCTCCCAACTCTCGACACTGCTCCCAACTCTCGACACTGCTCCCAACTCTAACAACTGCTCCCAACTCTCCACACTGCTCCCAACTCCCCACACTGCTCCCAACTCTCCACACTGCTCCCAACTCTCGAAACTGCTCCCAACTCTCGACACTGCTCCCAACTCTCGACACTGCTCCCAACTCTCGACACTGCTCCCAGCTCTCGACACTGCTCCCAACTCCAACAACTGCTCCCAACTCTCGACACTGCTCCCAACTCTCGACACAGCTCCCAACTCTCGACACTGCTCCCAACTCTAACAACTGCTCACAACTCTAACAACTGCTCCCAACTCTAACAACTGCTCCCAACTCTAACAACTAATCCCAACTCTAACAACTGCTCCCAACTCTAACAACTGCTCCCAACTCTAAAAACTGCTCCCAACCCTCCACACTGCTCCCAACTCTCGACACTGTTCCCAACTCATGACACTGCTAACAACTCACGACGCTGCTCCCAATGCTCGACACCGCTCCCAACTCTCCACACTGCTCCCAACTCTCCACACCGCTCCCAACTCTCCACAATGCTCCCAACGCTCGACGCTGCTCCCAACTCTAAAAACTGCTCCCAACTCTCGACACTACTCCCAACTCTCCACACTGTTCCAAACTCTAAACACTGCTCCCAACTCTCGACACTGCTCCCAACTCTCCACACTGCTCCCAACTCTAAACACTGCTCCCAACTCTCCACACTGCTCCCAACTCTCCACACTGCTCCCAACTCTCCACACTGCTCCCAACTCTCCACACTGCTCTAACTCTCCACACTGCTCCCAACTCTCGACACTGCTCCCAACTCTCGACACTGCTCCCAACTCTCCACACTGCTCCCAACTCTCCACACTGCTCCCAACTCTAAACACTGCTCCCAACTCTCGACACTGCTCCCAACTCTCCACACTGCTCCCAACTCGCGAAACCACTCCCAACTCTCCACAATGCTCCCAACGCTCGACGCTGCTCCCAACTCTAAAAACTGCTCCCAACTCTCGACACTGCTCCCAACTCTCCACACTGCCCCCAACACTCCACACTGCTCCCAACTCTAAACACTGCTCCCAACTCTCGACACTGCTCCCAACTCTCCACACTGCTCCCAACTCTCCACACTGCTCCCAACTCTAACAACTGCTCCCAACTCTCCACACTGCTCCCAACTCTCCACACGGATCCCAGCTCTCCACACTGCTCCCAACTCTCGACACTGCTCCCAACTCTAACAACTGCTCCCAACTCTAACAACTGCTCCCAACTCTAACTGCTCCCAACTCTAACAACTGCTCCCAACTCTGACAACTGCTCCCAACTCTAACAACATCTCTCAACTCTAACAACTGCTCCCAACTCTAACAACTTCTCCCAACTCTAACAACTGCTCCCAACTCTAACAACTGCTCCCAACTCTAACAACTGCTCCCAACTCTAACAACTGCTCCCAACTCTAACAACATCTCCCAACTCTCGACACTGCTCCCAAGTCTAACAAGTGCTCCCAACTCTCCACACCAGTCCCAACTCTCCACACTGCTCCCAACTCAAGACACGGCTCCCAACTCTCGACACTGCTCCCAACTCTCTACACTGCTCCCAACTCTCCACGCCGCTCCCAACTCTCCACGCCGCTCCCAACTCTCCACGCCGCTCCCAACACTCCACGCCGCTCTCAACTCTCAACGCCGCTCTCAACTCTCCACGCCGCTCTCAACTCTCCACGCCGCTCTCAACTCTCCACGCCGCTCTCAACTCTCCACGCCGCTCCCAACTCTCGACACAGCTCCCAACTCTCCACACTGCTCCCAACTCTCCACACTGCTCCCAACTCTCCACACTGCTCCCAACTCTCCACACTGCTCCCAACTCTCGACACTGCTCCCGACTCTCGACACTGCTCCCGACTCTCCACACTGCTCCCAACTCTCCACACTGCTCCCAACTCTCCACACTGCTCCCAACTCTCCACACTGCTCCCAACTCTCCACACTGCTCCCAACTCTCCACACTGCTCCCAACTCCAACAACTGCTCCCAACGCAAGGCATGGCTCCCAACTCTCGACACGGCTAGCAACTCTAGACACGGCTCCCAACTCTCGACACCGCTCCCAACTCTCGAATCCACTCCCAACTCTCGACACCGCTCCCAACTCCCGACACCGCTCCCAACTCTCCACACTGCTCCCAACGCTCGACGCTGCTCCCAACTCTAAAAACTGCTCCCAAATCTCGACACTGCTCCCAACTCTCGACACTGCTCCCAAATCTAAACACTGTTCCCAACTTTAAAAACTCATCCCAACTCTCGACACTGTTCACAACTCTAAAAACTGCTCCCAACTCTAAAAACTGCTCCCAACTCTAAAAACTGCTCCCAACTCTAAAAACTGCTCCCAACTCTAACAACTGCTCCCAACTCTCGACACTGCTCCCAACTCTCGACACTGCTCCCAACTCTCGACACTGCTCCCAACTCCAACAACTGCGCCCAACGCAAGGCATGGCTGCCAACTGTCGGCACGGCTAGCAACTCTAGACACAGCTCCCAACTCCAGACACGGCTCCCAACTCTAGACACGGCTCCCAACTCTAGACACGGCTCCCAACTCTAGACACGGCTCCCAACTCTCCACACGGCTCCCAACTCTAGACACGGCTCCCAACTCTAGACACGGCTCTCAACTCTCCACACAGCTACCAACTCTAGACACGGCTCCCAACTCTGGACACGGCTCCCAACTGTCGACGCTGCTCCCAACTATCGACACTGCTCCCAACTCACGACACTGCTCCCAACGCTCGACGCTACTCCCAACTCTAAAAACTGTTCCCAACTCTAAAAACTGTTCCCAACTCAAGATACGGCTCCCAAATCTCCACACTGCTCCCAACCCTCAACACTGCTCCCAACTCTCGACACTGCTCCCAACTCCAACAACTGCTCCCAAAGCTAGGCACGGCTGCCAACTCTCGACACTGCTCCAAACTCTAGACATGGCTGCCAACTCTAGACATGGCGCCCAACTCTAGACACGGCTACCAACTCTAGACACGGCTCCGAACTCTCGACACGGCTCCCAACTCTCGACACGGCTCCCAACTCTCGACACGGCTCCCAACTCTAGACACGGCTCCCAACTCTAGACACGGTCCCCAACTCTAGACATGGCTCCCAACTCTCGACACTGCTCCCAACTCCAACAACTGCTCCCAACTCTAACAACTGCTCCCAACTCTAACAACTGCTCCCAACTCTAACAACTGCTCCCAACTCTCGACACTGCTCCCAACTCTCGACACTGCTCCCAACTCTCGACACTGCTCCCAACTCCAACAACTGCTCCCAACGCAAGGCATGGCTCCCAACTCTCGACACGGCTAGCAACTCTAGACACGGCTCCCAACTCTCGATGCCGCTCCCAACTCTCGGCGCCGCTCCCAACTCTCGACACTGCTCCCAACTCCCGACACCGCTCCCAACTCTCCACACTGCTCCCAACGCTCGACGCTGCTCCCAACTCTAAAAACTGCTCCCAAATCTCGACACTGCTCCCAACTCTCGACACTGCTCCCAAATCTAAACACTGTTCCCAACTTTAAAAACTCATCCCAACTCTCGACACTGTTCCCAACTCTAAAAACTGCTCCCAACTCTAAAAACTGCTCCCAACTCTAAAAACTGCTGCCAACTCTAAAAACTGCTCCCAACTCTAACAACTGCTCCCAACTCTCGACACTGCTCCCAACTCTAGACACTGCTCCCAACTCTCGACACTGGTCCCAACTCCAAGAACTGCTCCCAACGCAAGGCATGGCTCCCAACTCTAGACACGGTTCCCAACTCTAGACACGGCTCCCAACTCTAGACACGGCTCCCAACTCCAGACACGGCTCCCAACTCTAGACACGGCTCCCAACTCTAGACACGGCTCCCAACTCTAGACACGGCTCCCAACTCTAGACACGGCTCCCAACTCTAGACATGGCTCCCAACTCGAAACACGGCTCCCAACTCTAGACACGGCTCTCAACTCTCCACACGGCTACCAACTCAAGACACGGCACCCAACTCTTGACATTCCTCCCAACTCTGGACATTGCTCCCAACTCTAAACACTGCTCCCAACTCTAAACACTGTTCCCAACTTTAAAAACTCATCCCAACTCTAAAAACTGCTCCCAAACCTAGACAATGCACCCAACTCTCGACACTGCTCCCAACTCTCGACACTGCTCCCAACTCTCGACACTGCTCCCAACTCTCGACACTGCTCCCAACTCTCCACACTGCTCCCAACTCTTGACACTGCTCCCAACTCTCGACACTGCTCCCAACTCTCGACACTGCTCCCAACTCTCGACACTGCTCCCAACTCTCGACACTGCTCCCAACTCTAACAACTGCTCCCAACTCTCCACACTGCTCCCAACTCCCCACACTGCTCCCAACTCTCCACACTGCTCCCAACTCTCGAAACTGCTCCCAACTCTCGACACTGCTCCCAACTCTCGACACTGCTCCCAACTCTCGACACTGCTCCCAACTCTCGACACTGCTCCCAACTCTCGACACTGCTCCCAACTCTCGACACTGCTCCCAACTCCAACAACTGCTCCCAACTCTCGACACTGCTCCCAACTCTAACAACTGCTCCCAACTCTCGACACAGCTCCCAACTCTCGACACTGCTCCCAACTCTAACAACTGCTCACAACTCTAACAACTGCTCCCAACTCTAACAACTGCTCCCAACTCTAACAACTGCTCCCAACTCTAACAACTGCTCCCAACTCTAACAACTGCTCCCAACTCTAAAAACTGCTCCCAACCCTCCACACTGCTCCCAACTCTCGACAATGTTCCCAACTCATGACACTGCTAACAACTCACGACGCTGCTCCCAATGCTCGACACCGCTCCCAACTCTCCACACTGCTCCCAACTCTCGACACCGCTCCCAACTCTCCACAATGCTCCCAACGCTCGACGCTGCTCCCAACTCTAAAAACTGCTCCCAACTCTCGACACTCCTCCCAACTCTCCACACTGTTCCAAACTCTAAACACTGTTCCCAACTCTCGACACTGCTCCCAACTCTCCACACTGCTCCCAACTCTCCACACTGCTCCCAACTCTCCACACTGCTCCCAACTCTCCACACTGCTCCCAACTCTCGACACTGCTCCCACCTCTCCACACTGCTCTAACTCTCCACACTGCTCCCAACTCTCGACACTGCTCCCAACTCTCCACACTGCTCCCAACTCTCCACACTGCTCCCAACTCTAAACACTGCTCCCAACTCTCGACACTGCTCCCAACTCTCGACACTGCTCCCAACTCTCCACACTGCTCCCAACTCGCGACACCACTCCCAACTCTCCACAATGCTCCCAACGCTCGACGCTGCTCCCAACTCTAAAAACTGCTCCCAACTCTCGACACTGCTCCCAACTCTCCACACTGCTCCCAACACTCCACACTGCTCCCAACTCTAAACACTGCTCCCAACTCTCGACACTGCTCCCAACTCTCCACACTGCTCCCAACTCTCCACACTGCTCCCAACTCTCGACACTGCTCCCAACTCTCCACACTGCTCCCAACTATCCACACTGCTCCCAACTCTTGACACTGCTCCCAACTCTCCACACGGCTCCCAACTCTCCACACTGCTCCCAACTCTCGACACTGCTCCCAACTCTAACAACTGCTCCCAACTCTAACAACTGCTCCCAACTCTAACTGCTCCCAACTCTAACAACTGCTCCCAACGCTCGACACTGCTCCCAACTCTAACAACTGCTCCCAACTCTAACAACATCTCTCAACTCTAACAACTGCTCCCAACTCTAACAACTTCTCCCAACTCTAACAACTGCTCCCAACTCTAACAACTGCTCCCAACTCTAACAACTGCTCCCAACTCTAACAACTGCTCCCAACTCTAACAACATCTCCCAACTCTCGACACTGCTCCCAAGTCTAACAACTGCTCCCAACTCTCCACACCAGTCCCAACTCTCCACACTGCTCCCAACTCAAGACACGGCTCCCAACTCTCGACACTGCTCCCAACTCTCGACACTGCTCCCAACTCTCCACGCCGCTCCCAACTCTCCACGCCGCTCCCAACACTCCACGCCGCTCTCAACTCTCCACGCCGCTCTCAACTCTCCACGCCGCTCTCAACTCTCCACGCCGCTCTCAACTCTCCACGCCGCTCCCAACTCTCGACACAGCTCCCAACTCTCCACACTGCTCCCAACTCTCCACACTGCTCCCAACTCTCCACACTGCTCCCAACTCTCCACACTGCTCCCAACTCTCCACACTGCTCCCAACTCTCCACACTGCTCCCAACTCTCCACACTGCTCCCAACTCTCCACACTGCTCCCAACTCTCCACACTGCTCCCAACTCTCCACACTGCTCCCAACTCTCCACACTGCTCCCAACTCTCCACACTGCTCCCAACTCTCCACACTGCTCCCAACTCCAACAACTGCTCCCAACGCAAGGCATGGCTCCCAACTCTCGACACGGCTAGCAACTCTAGACACGGCTCCCAACTCTCGACACCGCTCCCAACTCTCGATGCCGCTCCCAACTCTCGACACCGCTCCCAACTCCCGAAACCGCTCCCAACTCCCGACACCGCTCCCAACTCTCCACACTGCTCCCAACGCTCGACGCTGCTCCCAACTCTAAAAACTGCTCCCAAATCTCGACACTGCTCCCAACTCTCGACACTGCTCCCAAATCTAAACACTGTTCCCAACTTTAAAAACTCATCCCAACTCTCGATACTGTTCCCAACTCTAAAAACTGCTCCCAACTCAAAAAACTGCTCCCAACTCTAAAAACTGCTCC
This sequence comes from Isurus oxyrinchus, assembly GCA_026770705.1. Lineage (NCBI taxonomy): Eukaryota > Metazoa > Chordata > Chondrichthyes > Lamniformes > Lamnidae > Isurus > Isurus oxyrinchus. The sequence goes on from JANJGN010000005.1 coordinate 10,526,786, forward strand.
CAACTCTAAAAACTGCTCCCAACTCTAACAACTGCTCTGAACTCTGGACACTGCTCCCAACTCTCGACACTGCTCCCAACTCTCGACACTGCTCCCAACTCTAGACACTGCTCCCAACTCTCGACACTGGTCCCAACTCCAACAACTGCTCCCAACGCAAGGCATGGCTCCCAACTCTAGACACGGCTCCCAACTCTAGACACGGCTCCCAACTCTAGACACGGCTCCCAACTCTAGACACGGCTCCCAACTCTAGACACGGCTCCCAACTCTAGACACGGCTCCCAACTCTAGACACGGCTCCCAACTCTAGACACGGCTCCCAACTCTAGACACGGCTCCCAACTCTAGACACGGCTCCCAACTCTAGACACGGCTCTCAACTCTCCACACGGCTACCAACTCAAGACACGGCACCCAACTCTTGACATTCCTCCCAACTCTTGACATTGCTCCCAACTCTAAAAACTGCTCCCAAACCTAGACAATGCTCCCAACTCTCGACACTGCTCCCAACTCTCGACACTGCTCCCAACTCTCGACACTGCTCCCAACTCTCGACACTGCTCCCAACTCTAACAACTGCTCCCAACTCTCCACACTGCTCCCAACTCCCCACACTGCTCCCAACTCTCCACACTGCTCCCAACTCTCGAAACTGCTCCCAACTCTCGACACTGCTCCCAACTCTCGACACTGCTCCCAACTCTCGACACTGCTCCCAACTCTCGACACTGCTCCCAACTCTCGACACTGCTCCCAACTCCAACAACTGCTCCCAACTCTCGACACTGCTCCCAACTCTAACAACTGCTCCCAACTCTCGACACAGCTCCCAACTCTCGACACTGCTCCCAACTCTAACAACTGCTCACAACTCTAACAACTGCTCCCAACTCTAACAACTGCTCCCAACTCTAACAACTAATCCCAACTCTAACAACTGCTCCCAACTCTAACAACTGCTCCCAACTCTAAAAACTGCTCCCAACCCTCCACACTGCTCCCAACTCTCGACAATGTTCCCAACTCATGACACTGCTAACAACTCACGACGCTGCTCCCAATGCTCGACACCGCTCCCAACTCTCCACACTGCTCCCAACTCTCGACACCGCTCCCAACTCTCCACAATGCTCCCAACGCTCGACGCTGCTCCCAACTCTAAAAACTGCTCCCAACTCTCGACACTCCTCCCAACTCTCCACACTGTTCCAAAATCTAAACACTGTTCCCAACTCTCGACACTGCTCCCAACTCTCCACACTGCTCCCAACTCTCCACACTGCTCCCAACTCTCCACACTGCTCCCAACTCTCCATACTGCTCCCAACTCTCGACACTGCTCCCAACTCTCCACACTGCTCTAACTCTCCACACTGCTCCCAACTCTCCACACTGCTCCCAACTCTCCACACTGCTCCCAACTCTCCACACTGCTCCCAACTCTAAACACTGCTCCCAACTCTCGACACTGCTCCCAACTCTCGACACTGCTCCCAACTCTCCACACTGCTCCCAACTCGCGACACCACTCCCAACTCTCCACAATGCTCCCAACGCTCGACGCTGCTCCCAACTCTAAAAACTGCTCCCAACTCTCGACACTGCTCCCAACTCTCCACACTGCTCCCAACACTCCACACTGCTCCCAACTCTAAACACTGCTCCCAACTCTCGACACTGCTCCCAACTCTCCACACTGCTCCCAACTCTCGACACTGCTCCCAACTCTCGACACTGCTCCCAACTCTCCACACTGCTCCCAACTATCCACACTGCTCCCAACCCTCGACACTGCTCCCAACTCTAACAACTGCTCCCAACTCTAACAACTGCTCCCAACTCTAACTGCTCCCAACTCTAACAACTGCTCCCAACGCTCGACACTGCTCCCAACTCTAACAACTGCTCCCAACTCTAACAACATATCTCAACTCTAACAACTGCTCCCAACTCTAACAACTTCTCCCAACTCTAACAACTGCTCCCAACTCTAACAACTGCTCCCAACTCTAACAACTGCTCCCAACTCTAACAACTGCTCCCAACTCTAACAACATCTCCCAACTCTCGACACTGCTCCCAAGTCTAACAACTGCTCCCAACTCTCCACACCAGTCCAAACTCTCCACACTGCTCCCAACTCAAGACACGGCTCCCAACTCTCGACACTGCTCCCAACTCTCGACACTGCTCCCAACTCTCCACGCCGCTCCCAACTCTCCACACTGCTCCCAACTCTCCACACTGCTCCCAACTCTCCACACTGCTCCCAACTCCAACAACTGCTCCCAACGCAAGGCATGGCTCCCAACTCTCGACACGGCTAGCAACTCTAGACACGGCTCCCAACTCTCGACACCGCTCCCAACTCTCGATGCCGCTCCCAACTCTCGACACCGCTCCCAACTCCCGAAACCGCTCCCAACTCCCGACACCGCTCCCAACTCTCCACACTGCTCCCAACGCTCGACGCTGCTCCCAACTCTAAAAACTGCTCCCAAATCTCGACACTGCTCCCAACTCTCGACACTGCTCCCAAATCTAAACACTGTTCCCAACTTTAAAAACTCATCCCAACTCTCGATACTGTTCCCAACTCTAAAAACTGCTCCCAACTCAAAAAACTGCTCCCAACTCTAAAAACTGCTCCCAATTCTAAAAACTGCTCCCAACTCTAACAACTGCTCTGAACTCTGGACACTGCTCCCAACTCTCGACACTGCTCCCAACTCTCGACACTGCTCCCAACTCTAGACACTGCTCCCAACTCTCGACACTGCTCCCAACTCCAACAACTGCTCCCAACGCAAGGCATGGCTCCCAACTCTAGACACGGCTCCCAACTCTAGACACGGCTCCCAACTCTAGACACGGCTCCCAACTCTAGACACGGCTCCCAACTCTAGACACGGCTCCCAACTCTAGACACGGCTCCCAACTCTAGACACGGCTCCCAACTCTAGACACGGCTCCCAACTCTAGACACGGCTCCCAACTCCAGACACGGCTACCAACTCAAGACACGGCACCCAACTCTTGACATTCCTCCCAACTCTTGACATTGCTCCCAACTCTAAACACTGCTCCCAACTCTAAACACTGTTCCCAACTTTAAAAACTCATCCCAACTCTAAAAACTGCTTCCAAACCTAGACAATGCTCCCAACTCTCGACACTGCTCCCAACTCTCGACACTGCTCCCAACTCTCGACACTGCTCCCAACTCTCGACACTGCTCCCAACTCTCGACACTGCTCCCAACTCTCGACACTGCTCCCAACTCTCCACACTGCTCCCAACTCTCCACACTGCTCCCACCTCTCCACACTGCTCTAACTCTCCACACTGCTCCCAACTCTCGACACTGCTCCCAACTCTCGACACTGCTCCCAACTCTCCACACTGCTCCCAACTCTAAACACTGCTCCCAACTCTCGACACTGCTCCCAACTCTCGACACTGCTCCCAACTCTCCACACTGCTCCCAACTCGCGACACCACTCCCAACTCTCCACAATGCTCCCAACGCTCGACGCTGCTCCCAACTCTAAAAACTGCTCCCAACTCTCGACACTGCTCCCAACTCTCCACACTGCTCCCAACACTCCACACTGCTCCCAACTCTAAACACTGCTCCCAACTCTCGACACTGCTCCCAACTCTCCACACTGCTCCCAACTCTCCACACTGCTCCCAACTCTCCACACTGCTCCCAACTCTCGACACTGCTCCCAACTCTCCACACTGCTCCCAACTATCCACACTGCTCCCAACTCTTGACACGGCTCCCAACTCTCCACACGGCTCCCAACTCTCCACACTGCTCCCAACTCTCGACACTGCTCCCAACTCTAACAACTGCTCCCAACTCTAACAACTGCTCCCAACTCTAACTGCTCCCAACTCTAACAACTGCTCCCAACGCTCGACACTGCTCCCAACTCTAACAACTGCTCCCAACTCTAACAACATCTCTCAACTCTAACAACTGCTCCCAACTCTAACAACTTCTCCCAACTCTAACAACTGCTCCCAACTCTAACAACTGCTCCCAACTCTAACAACTGCTCCCAACTCTAACAACTGCTCCCAACTCTAACAACATCTCCCAACTCTCGACACTGCTCCCAAGTCTAACAACTGCTCCCAACTCTCCACACCAGTCCCAACTCTCCACACTGCTCCCAACTCAAGACACGGCTCCCAACTCTCGACACTGCTCCCAACTCTCGACACTGCTCCCAACTCTCCACGCCGCTCCCAACTCTCCACGCCGCTCCCAACACTCCACGCCGCTCTCAACTCTCCACGCCGCTCTCAACTCTCCACGCCGCTCTCAACTCTCCACGCCGCTCTCAACTCTCCACGCCGCTCCCAACTCTCGACACAGCTCCCAACTCTCCACACTGCTCCCAACTCTCCACACTGCTCCCAACTCTCCACACTGCTCCCAACTCTCCACACTGCTCCCAACTCTCGACACTGCTCCCAACTCTCCACACTGCTCCCAACTCTCCACACTGCTCCCAACTCTCCACACTGCTCCCAACTCTCCACACTGCTCCCAACTCTCCACACTGCTCCCAACTCTCCACACTGCTCCCAACTCCAACAACTGCTCCCAACGCAAGGCATGGCTCCCAACTCTCGACACGGCTAGCAACTCTAGACACGGCTCCCAACTCTCGACACCGCTCCCAACTCTCGATGCCGCTCCCAACTCTCGACACCGCTCCCAACTCCCGAAACCGCTCCCAACTCCCGACACCGCTCCCAACTCTCCACACTGCTCCCAACGCTCGACGCTGCTCCCAACTCTAAAAACTGCTCCCAAATCTCGACACTGCTCCCAACTCTCGACACTGCTCCCAAATCTAAACACTGTTCCCAACTTTAAAAACTCATCCCAACTCTCGATACTGTTCCCAACTCTAAAAACTGCTCCCAACTCAAAAAACTGCTCCCAACTCTAAAAACTGCTCCCAACTCTAAAAACTGCTCCCAACTCTAACAACTGCTCTGAACTCTGGACACTGCTCCCAACTCTCGACACTGCTCCCAACTCTAGACACTGCTCCCAACTCTCGACACTGGTCCCAACTCCAACAACTGCTCCCAACGCAAGGCATGGCTCCCAACTCTAGACACGGCTCCCAACTCTAGACACGGCTCCCAACTCTAGACACGGCTCCCAACTCTAGACACGGCTCCCAACTCTAGACACGGCTCCCAACTCTAGACACGGCTCCCAACTCTAGACACGGCTCCCAACTCTAGACACGGCTCCCAACTCTAGACACGGCTCCCAACTCTAGACACGGCTCTCAACTCTCCACACGGCTACCAACTCAAGACACGGCACCCAACTCTTGACATTCCTCCCAACTCTTGACATTGCTCCCAACTCTAAAAACTGCTCCCAAACCTAGACAATGCTCCCAACTCTCGACACTGCTCCCAACTCTCGACACTGCTCCCAACTCTCGACACTGCTCCCAACTCTCGACACTGCTCCCAACTCTAACAACTGCTCCCAACTCTCCACACTGCTCCCAACTCCCCACACTGCTCCCAACTCTCCACACTGCTCCCAACTCTCGAAACTGCTCCCAACTCTCGACACTGCTCCCAACTCTCGACACTGCTCCCAACTCTCGACACTGCTCCCAACTCTCGACACTGCTCCCAACTCTCGACACTGCTCCCAACTCCAACAACTGCTCCCAACTCTCGACACTGCTCCCAACTCTAACAACTGCTCCCAACTCTCGACACAGCTCCCAACTCTCGACACTGCTCCCAACTCTAACAACTGCTCACAACTCTAACAACTGCTCCCAACTCTAACAACTGCTCCCAACTCTAACAACTAATCCCAACTCTAACAACTGCTCCCAACTCTAACAACTGCTCCCAACTCTAAAAACTGCTCCCAACCCTCCACACTGCTCCCAACTCTCGACAATGTTCCCAACTCATGACACTGCTAACAACTCACGACGCTGCTCCCAATGCTCGACACCGCTCCCAACTCTCCACACTGCTCCCAACTCTCGACACCGCTCCCAACTCTCCACAATGCTCCCAACGCTCGACGCTGCTCCCAACTCTAAAAACTGCTCCCAACTCTCGACACTCCTCCCAACTCTCCACACTGTTCCAAAATCTAAACACTGTTCCCAACTCTCGACACTGCTCCCAACTCTCCACACTGCTCCCAACTCTCCACACTGCTCCCAACTCTCCACACTGCTCCCAACTCTCCACACTGCTCCCAACTCTCGACACTGCTCCCAACTCTCCACACTGCTCTAACTCTCCACACTGCTCCCAACTCTCCACACTGCTCCCAACTCTCCACACTGCTCCCAACTCTCCACACTGCTCCCAACTCTAAACACTGCTCCCAACTCTCGACACTGCTCCCAACTCTCGACACTGCTCCCAACTCTCCACACTGCTCCCAACTCGCGACACCACTCCCAACTCTCCACAATGCTCCCAACGCTCGACGCTGCTCCCAACTCTAAAAACTGCTCCCAACTCTCGACACTGCTCCCAACTCTCCACACTGCTCCCAACACTCCACACTGCTCCCAACTCTAAACACTGCTCCCAACTCTCGACACTGCTCCCAACTCTCCACACTGCTCCCAACTCTCGACACTGCTCCCAACTCTCGACACTGCTCCCAACTCTCCACACTGCTCCCAACTATCCACACTGCTCCCAACCCTCGACACTGCTCCCAACTCTAACAACTGCTCCCAACTCTAACAACTGCTCCCAACTCTAACTGCTCCCAACTCTAACAACTGCTCCCAACGCTCGACACTGCTCCCAACTCTAACAACTGCTCCCAACTCTAACAACATCTCTCAACTCTAACAACTGCTCCCAACTCTAACAACTTCTCCCAACTCTAACAACTGCTCCCAACTCTAACAACTGCTCCCAACTCTAACAACTGCTCCCAACTCTAACAACTGCTCCCAACTCTAACAACATCTCCCAACTCTCGACACTGCTCCCAAGTCTAACAACTGCTCCCAACTCTCCACACCAGTCCAAACTCTCCACACTGCTCCCAACTCAAGACACGGCTCCCAACTCTCGACACTGCTCCCAACTCTCGACACTGCTCCCAACTCTCCACGCCGCTCCCAACTCTCCACACTGCTCCCAACTCTCCACACTGCTCCCAACTCTCCACACTGCTCCCAACTCCAACAACTGCTCCCAACGCAAGGCATGGCTCCCAACTCTCGACACGGCTAGCAACTCTAGACACGGCTCCCAACTCTCGACACCGCTCCCAACTCTCGATGCCGCTCCCAACTCTCGACACCGCTCCCAACTCCCGAAACCGCTCCCAACTCCCGACACCGCTCCCAACTCTCCACACTGCTCCCAACGCTCGACGCTGCTCCCAACTCTAAAAACTGCTCCCAAATCTCGACACTGCTCCCAACTCTCGACACTGCTCCCAAATCTAAACACTGTTCCCAACTTTAAAAACTCATCCCAACTCTCGATACGGTTCCCAACTCTAAAAACTGCTCCCAACTCAAAAAACTGCTCCCAACTCTAAAAACTGCTCCCAACTCTAAAAACTGCTCCCAACTCTAACAACTGCTCTGAACTCTGGACACTGCTCCCAACTCTCGACACTGCTCCCAACTCTCGACACTGCTCCCAACTCTAGACACTGCTCCCAACTCTCGACACTGGTCCCAACTCCAACAACTGCTCCCAACGCAAGGCATGGCTCCCAACTCTAGACACGGCTCCCAACTCTAGACACGGCTCCCAACTCTAGACACGGCTCCCAACTCTAGACACGGCTCCCAACTCTAGACACGGCTCCCAACTCTAGACACGGCTCCCAACTCTAGACACGGCTCCCAACTCTAGACACGGCTCCCAACTCTAGACACGGCTCCCAACTCCAGACACGGCTACCAACTCAAGACACGGCACCCAACTCTTGACATTCCTCCCAACTCTTGACATTGCTCCCAACTCTAAACACTGCTCCCAACTCTAAACACTGTTCCCAACTTTAAAAACTCATCCCAACTCTAAAAACTGCTTCCAAACCTAGACAATGCTCCCAACTCTCGACACTGCTCCCAACTCTCGACACTGCTCCCAACTCTCGACACTGCTCCCAACTCTCGACACTGCTCCCAACTCTCGACACTGCTCCCAACTCTCGACACTGCTCCCAACTCTCGACACTGCTCCCAACTCTCGACACTGCTCCCAACTCTCGACACTGCTCCCAACTCTAACAACTGCTCCCAACTCTCCACACTGCTCCCAACTCCCCACACTGCTCCCAACTCTCCACACTGCTCCCAACTCTCGAAACTGCTCCCAACTCTCGACACTGCTCCCAACTCTCGACACTGCTCCCAACTCTCGACACTGCTCCCAACTCTCGACACTGCTCCCAACTCTCGACAATGCTCCCAACTCCAACAACTGCTCCCAACTCTCGACACTGCTCCCAACTCTAACAACTGCTCCCAACTCTCGACACAGCTCCCAACTCTCGACACTGCTCCCAACTCTAACAACTGCTCACAACTCTAACAACTGCTCCCAACTCTAACAACTGCTCCCAACTCTAACAACTAATCCCAACTCTAACAACTGCTCCCAACTCTAACAACTGCTCCCAACTCTAAAAACTGCTCCCAACCCTCCACACTGCTCCCAACTCTCGACAATGTTCCCAACTCATGACACTGCTAACAACTCACGACGCTGCTCCCAATGCTCGACACCGCTCCCAACTCTCCACACTGCTCCCAACTCTCGACACCGCTCCCAACTCTCCACAATGCTCCCAACGCTCGACGCTGCTCCCAACTCTAAAAACTGCTCCCAACTCTCGACACTCCTCCCAACTCTCCACACTGTTCCAAAATCTAAACACTGTTCCCAACTCTCGACACTGCTCCCAACTCTCCACACTGCTCCCAACTCTCCACACTGCTCCCAACTCTCCACACTGCTCCCAACTCTCCACACTGCTCCCAACTCTCGACACTGCTCCCAACTCTCCACACTGCTCTAACTCTCCACACTGCTCCCAACTCTCGACACTGCTCGCAACTCTCCACACTGCTCCCAACTCTCCACACTGCTCCCAACTCTAAACACTGCTCCCAACTCTCGACACTGCTCCCAACTCTCGACACTGCTCCCAACTCTCCACACTGCTCCCAACTCGCGACACCACTCCCAACTCTCCACAATGCTCCCAACGCTCGACGCTGCTCCCAACTCTAAAAACTGCTCCCAACTCTCGACACTGCTCCCAACTCTCCACACTGCTCCCAACACTCCACACTGCTCCCAACTCTAAACACTGCTCCCAACTCTCGACACTGCTCCCAACTCTCCACACTGCTCCCAACTCTCGACACTGCTCCCAACTCTCGACACTGCTCCCAACTCTCCACACTGCTCCCAACTATCCACACTGCTCCCAACTCTCGACACTGCTCCCAACTCTAACAACTGCTCCCAACTCTAACAACTGCTCCCAACTCTAACTGCTCCCAACTCTAACAACTGCTCCCAACGCTCGACACTGCTCCCAACTCTAACAACTGCTCCCAACTCTAACAACATCTCTCAACTCTAACAACTGCTCCCAACTCTAACAACTTCTCCCAACTCTAACAACTGCTCCCAACTCTAACAACTGCTCCCAACTCTAACAACTGCTCCCAACTCTAACAACTGCTCCCAACTCTAAAAACTGCTCCCAAATCTCGACACTGCTCCCAACTCTCGACACTGCTCCCAAATCTAAACACTGTTCCCAACTTTAAAAACTCATCCCAGCTCTCGACACTGTTCCCAACTCTAAAAACTGCTCCCAACTCTAAAAACTGCTCCCAACTCTAAAAACTGCTCCCAACTCTAACAACTGCTCTGAACTCTGGACACTGCTCCCAACTCTCGACACTGCTCCCAACTCTCGACACTGCTCCCAACTCCAACAACTGCTCCCAACGCAAGGCATGGCTCCCAACTGTCGGCACGGCTAGCAACTCTAGACACTGCTCCCAACTCTAGACATGGCTCCCAACTCTAGACACGGCTCCCAACTCTCCACACGGCTCCCAACTCTAGACACGGCTCCCAACTCTAGACACGGCTCCCAACTCTCCACACAGCTACCAACTCTAGACACGGCTCCCAACTCTAGACACGGCTCCCAACTGTCGACGCTGCTCCCAACTATCGACACTGCTCCCAACTCACGACACTGCTCCCAACGCTCGACGCTACTCCCAACTCTAAAAACTGTTCCCAACTCTAAAAACTGTTCCCAACTCAAGATACGGCTCCCAAATCTCCACACTGCTCCCAACTCTCAACACTGCTCCCAACTCTCGACACTGCTCCCAACTCTCGACACTGCTCCCAACTCCAACAACTGCTCCCAAAGCTAGGCACGGCTCCCAACTCTAACAACTGCTCCCAACTCTAGACATGGCTGCCAACTCTAGACATGGCGCCCAACTCTAGACACGGCTACCAACTCTAGACACGGCTCCCAACTCTCGACACGGCTCCCAACTCTCGACACGGCTCCCAACTCTAGACATGGCTCCCAACTCTCGACACTGCTCCCAACTCTAACAACTGCTCCCAACTCTAACAACTGCTCCCAACTCTAACAACTGCTCCCAACTCTAACAACTGCTCCCAACTCTCGACACCGCTCCCAACTCCCGTCACCGCTCCCAACGCTCCACACTGCTCCCAACGCTCGACGCTGCTCCCAACTCTAAAAACTGCTCCCAAATCTCGACACTGCTCCCAACTCTCGACACTGCTCCCAAATCTAAACACTGTTCCCAACTTTAAAAACTCATCCCAACTCTCGACACTGTTCCCAACTCTAAAAACTGCTCCCAACTCTAAAAACTGCTCCCAACTCTAAAAACTGCTCCCAACTCTAACAACTGCTCCCAACTCTAACAACTGCTCCCAACTCTCGACACTGCTCCCAACTCTCGACACTGCTCCCAACTCTCGACACTTCTCCCAACTCCAACAACTGCTCCCAAAACAAGGCAAGGCTCCCAACTCTAGACACGGCTCCCAACTCTCGACACGGCTCCCAACTCTAGACACGGCTCCCAACTCTAGACACGGCTCCCAACTCTAGACACGGCTCCCAACTCTAGACACGGCTCCCAACTCTAGACACGGCTCCCAACTCTCCACACGGCTACCAACTCTAGACACAGCACCCAACTCTTGACATTCCTCCCAACTCTTGACATTGCTCCCAACTCTAAACACTGCTCCCAACTCTAAACACTGTTCCCAACTTTAAAAACTCATCCCAACTCTAAAAACTGCTCCCAAACCTAGACAATGCTCCCAACTCTCGACACTGCTCCCAACTCTCGACACTGCTCCCAACTCTCGACACTGCTCCCAACTCTCGACACTGCTCCCAACTCTCGACACTGCTCCCAACTCTCCACACTGCTCCCAACTCTCCACACTGCTCCCAACTCTCGACACTGCTCCCAACTCTCGACACTGCTCCCAACTCTCGACACTGCTCCCAACTCTCGACACTGCTCCCAACTCTAACAACTGCTCCCAACTCTCCACACTGCTCCCAACTCTACAAACTGCTCCCAACTCTCCACACTGCTCCCAACTCTCGAAACTGCTCCCAACTCTCGACACTGCTCCCAACTCTCGACACTGCTCCCAACTCTCGACACTGCTCCCAACTCTCGACACTGCTCCCAACTCTTGACACTGCTCCCAACTCTTGACACTGCTCCCAACTCCAACAACTGCTCCCAACTCTCGACACTGCTCCCAACTCTAACAACTGCTACCAACACTCGACACAGCTCCCAACTCTCGACACTGCTCCCAACTCTAACAACTGCTCACAACTCTAACAACTGCTCCCAACTCTAACAACTAATCCCAACTCTAACAACTGCTCCCAACTCTAACAACTGCTCCCAACTCTAAAAACTGCTCCCAACACTCCACACTGCTCGCAACTCTCGACACTGTTCCCAACTCATGACACTGCTAACAACTCACGACGCTGCTCCCAACGCTCGACACCGCTCCCAACTCTCCACACTGCTCCCAACTCTCGACACCGCTCCCAACTCTCCACAATGCTCCCAACGCTCGACGCTGCTCCCAACTCTAAAAACTGCTCCCAGCTCTCGACACTGCTCCCAACTCTCCACACAACTCCCAACTCTAAACACTGCTCCCAACTCTCCACACTGCTCCCAACACTCCACACTGCTCCCAACTCTAAACACTGCTCCCAACTCTCCACACTGCTCCCAACTCTCCACACTGCTCCCAACTCTCGACACTGCTCCCAACTCTCCACACTGCTCCCAACTCTCCACACTGCTCCCAACTCTCCACACTGCTCCCAACTCTCCACACTGCTCCCAACTCTCCACACTGCTCCCAACTCTCCACACTGCTCCCAACTCTCCACACTGCTCCCAACTCTCCACACTGCTCCCAACTCTCGACACTGCTCCCAACTCTCCACACTGCCCCCAACTCTCGACACTGCTCCCAACTCTAACTGCTCCCAACTCTCGACACTGCTCCCAACTCTAACAACTGCTCCCAACTCTAACAACATCTCCCAACTCTAACAACTGCTCCCAACTCTAACAACTTCTCCCAACTCTAACAACTGCTCCCAACTCTAACAACTGCTCCCAACTCTAACAACTGCTCCCAACTCTAACAACTGCTCCCAACTCTAACAACATCTCCCAACTCTCGACACTGCTCCCAACTCTAACAACTGCTCCCAACTCTCGACGCCGCTCCCAACTCTCGACGCCGCTCCCAACTCTCGACGCCGCTCCCAACTCTCGACGCCGCTCCCAACTCTCGACGCCGCTCCCAACTCTCCACACCGCTCCCAACTCTCCACACCGCTCCCAACACTCCACGCCGCTCTCAACTCTCCACGCCGCTCTCAACTCTCCACGCCGCTCTCAACTCTCCACGCCGCTCTCAACTCTCCACGCCGCTCCCAACTCTCCACGCCGCTCCCAACTCTCGACGCCGCTCCCAACTCTCGACGCCGCTCCCAACTCTCGATGCCGCTCCCAACTCTCAACGCCGCTCCCAACTCTCGAAACTGCCCCCAACTCTCGACGCTGCTCCCAACTCTCGACGCTGCTCCCAACTCGCGACGCTGCTCCCAACTCGCGACGCTGCTCCCAACTCTCCACACTGCTCCCAACTCTCGACACTGCTCCCAACTCTGCACACTGCTCCCAACTCTCGACGCTGCCCCCAACTCTCCACACTGCTCCCAACTCTCCACACTGCTCCCAACTCTCGACACTGCTCCCAACTCTCGACACTGCTCCCAGCTCTCGACACTGCTCCCAACTCAAAAAACTGCTCCCAAATCAAGTCACGGCTCCCAACTCTTGACACTGCTCCCAACTCTCAACACTGCTCCCAACTCTCAACACTGCTCCCAAAGCTCGACGCTGCTCCCAACTCTCCACACTGCTCCCAACTCTCCACACTGCTCCCAACTCTAAAAACTGCTCCCAACTCTAAAAACTGCTCCCAACTCTCGACACTGCTCCCAAATCTCGACACTGCTCCCAACTCTCGACACTGCTCCCAAATCTCGACACTGCTCCCAACTCCAACAACTGCTCGCAAAGCTAGGCACGGCTCCCAACTCTCGACACTGCTCCCAACTCTAGACACGGCTCCTGACTCGAGACAGGGCTCCCAACTCTAGACACGGCTCCCAACTCTAGACATGGATCCCAACTCTAGACACGGCTCCCAACTCACGACACTGCTCCCAACTCTAGACATGGATCCCAACTCTAACAACTGCTCCCAACTCTAACAACTGCTCCCAACTCTAACAACTGCTCCCAACACTCGACACTGCTCCCAACTCTCGACACTGCTCCCAACTCTAACTACTGCTCCCAACTCCAACAACTGCTCCCAACTCTAAAAACTGCTCCCAGCTCTAAAAACTGCTCCAAACTCTAACAACTGCTCCCAACTCTCGACACTGCTCCCAACTCTCGACACTGCTCCCAACTCTCGACACTGCTCCCAACTCTCGACACTGCTCCCAACTCTCCAAACTGCTCCCAACTCTCCAGACTGCTCCCAACTCTCCACACTGCTCCCAACTCTCCACACTGCTCCCAACTCTCCACACTGCTCCCAACTCTCCACATTGCTCCCAACTCAAACAACTGCTCCCAACTCTCCACACTGCTCCCAACTCTAACCACTGCTCCCAACTCACGACACTGCTCCCAACTCTCGACACTGCTCCCAACTCTCGACACTGCTCCCAACTCACGACACTGCTCCCAACTCTCGACACTGCTCCCAACTCACGACACTGCTCCCAACTCTCGACACTGCTCCCAACTCTCGACACTGCTCCCAACTCTCGACACTGCTCCCAACTCTCGACACGGCTCCCAACTCTCGACGCTGCTCCCAACTCTCGACACTGCTCCCAACTCAAACAACTGCTCCCAACTCTCGACACTGCTCCCAACTCTCCACACGGCTCCCAACTCTCCACACTGCTCCCAAATCTCCACACTGCTCCCAACTCTCCACACGGCTCCCAACTCTAAAAACTGCTCCCAAATCTAAAAACTGTTCCCAACTCAAGATACGGCTCCCAAATCTCGACACTGCTCCCAACTCTCGACACTGCTCCCAACTCTCGACACTGCTCCCAACTCTCGACACTGCTCCCAACTCCAACAACTGCTCCCAAAGCTAGGCACGGCTCCCAACTCTCGACACTGCTCCCAACTCTAGACACGGCTGCCAACTCTAGACACGGCGCCCAACTCTAGACACGGCTCCCAACTCTAGACACGGCTCCCAACTCTAGACACGGCTCCCAACTCTAGACACGGCTCCCAACTCTAGACACGGTCCCCAACTCTAGACACGGCTCCCAACTCTCGACACTGCTCCCAACTCTAACAACTGCTCCCAACTCTAACAACTGCTCCCAACTCTAACAACTGCTCCCAACTCTCGACACTGCTCCCAACTCTCGACACTGCTCCCAACTCTCGACACTGCTCCCAACTCTCCACATTGCTCCCAACTCTTGACACTGCTCCCAACTCTCGACACTGCTCCCAACTCTCGACACTGCTCCCAACTCTAACAACTGCTCCCAACTCTCCACACTGGTCCCAACTCTACAAACTGCTCCCAACTCTCCACACTGCTCCCAACTCTCGAAACTGCTCCCAACTCTCGACACTGCTCCCAACTCTCGACACTGCTCCCAACTCTTGACACTGCTCCCAACTCTTGACACTGCTCCCAACTCCAACAACTGCTCCCAACTCTCGACACTGCTCCCAACTCTAACAACTGCTACCAACTCTCGACACAGCTCCCAACTCTCGACACTGCTCCCAACTCTAACAACTGCTCATAACTCTAACAACTGCTCCCAACTCTAACAACTGCTCCCAACTCTAACAACTGCTCCCAACTCTAACAACTGCTCCCAACTCTAAAAACTGCTCCCAACCCTCCACACTGCTCGCAACTCTCGACACTGTTCCCAACTCATGACACTGCTAACAACTCACGACGCTGCTCCCAACGCTCGACACCGCTCCCAACTCTCCACACTGCTCCCAACTCTCGACACCGCTCCCAACTCTCCACAATGCACCCAACGCTCGACGCTGCTCCCAACTCTAAAAACTGCTCCCAACTCTCGACACTGCTCCCAACTCTCCACACTACTCCCAACTCTAAACACTGCTCCCAACTCTCCACACTGCTCCCAACACTCCACACTGCTCCCAACTCTAAACACTGCTCCCAACTCTCGACACTGCTCCCAACTCTCCACACTGCTCCCAACTCTCCACACTGCTCCCAACTCTCGACACTGCTCCCAACTCTCCACACTGCTCCCAACTCTCCACACTGCTCCCAACTCTCCACACTGCTCCCAACTCTCCACACTGCTCCCAACTCTCCACACTGCTTGCAACTCTCGACACTGCTCCAAACTCTCCACACTTCTCCCAACTCTCGACACTGCTCCCAACTCTAACTGCTCCCAACTCTCGACACTGCTCCCAACTCTAACAACTGCTCCCAACTCTAACAACATCTCCCAACTCTAACAAATGCTCCCAACTCTAACAACTTCTCCCAACTCTAACAACTGCTCCCAACTCTAACAACTGCTCCCAACTCTAACAACTGCTCCCAACTCTAACAACTGCTCCCAACTCTAACAACATCTCCCAACTCTCGACACTGCCCCCAACTCTAAGAACTGCTTCCAACTCTCCACACCGCTCCCAACTCTCCACACTGCTCCCAACTCAAGACACGGCTCCCAACTCTCGACACTGCTCCCAACTCTCGACACTGCTCACAACTCTCGACACTGCTCACAACTCTCCACGCCGCTCCCAATTCTCCACGCCGCTCCCAACACTCCACGCCACTCTCAACTCTCCACGCCACTCTCAACTCTCCACGCCGCTCTCAACTCTCCACGCCGCTCTCAACTCTCCACGCCGCTCTCAACTCTCCACGCCGCTCTCAACTCTCCACGCCGCTCCCAACTCTCGACGCCGGTCCCAACTCTCGACGCCGCTCCCAACTCTCGACGCCGATCCCAACTCTCGACGCCGCTCCCAACTCTCGAAACTGCTCCCAACTCTCGACGCTGCTCCCAACTCTCGACGCTGCTCCCAACTCTCGACGCTGCTCCCAACTCTCGACGCTGCTCCCAACTCTCGACACTGCTCCCAACCCTCGACACTGCTCCCAACTCTCGACACTGCTCCCAACTCTCCAAACTGCTCCCAACTCTCCACACTGCTCCCAACTCTCCACACTGCTCCCAACTCTCCACACTGCTCCCAACTCTCCACATTGCTCCCAACTCAAACAACTGCTCCCAACTCTCCACACTGCTCCCAACTCTAACCACTGCTCCCAACTCACGACACTGCTCCCAACTCTCGACACTGCTCCCAACTCTCGACACTGCTCCCAACTCTAACAACTGCTCCCAACTCACGACACTGCTCCCAACTCTCGACACTGCTCCCAACTCACGACACTGCTCCCAACTCTCGACACTGCTCCCAACTCTCGACACTGCTCCCAACTCTCGACATGGCTCCCAACTCTCGACACGGCTCCCAACTCTCGACGCTGCTCCCAACTCTAACAACTGCTCCCAACTCTCGACACTGCTCCCAACTCTCCACACGGCTCCCAACTCTCCACACTGCTCCCAAATCTCCACACTGCTCCCAACTCTCCACACGGCTCCCAACTCTAAAAACTGCTCCCAACTC
Source organism: Isurus oxyrinchus (assembly GCA_026770705.1). NCBI lineage: Eukaryota > Metazoa > Chordata > Chondrichthyes > Lamniformes > Lamnidae > Isurus > Isurus oxyrinchus. Next base: position 10,544,212 of record JANJGN010000005.1, read on the forward strand.
TAAAAACTGTTCCCAACTCAAGATACGGCTCCCAAATCTCGACACTGCTCCCAACTCTCGACACTGCTCCCAACTCTCGACACTGCTCCCAACTCTCAACACTGCTCCCAACTCCAACAACTGCTCCCAAAGCTAGGCACGGCTCCCAACTCTCGACACTGCTCCCAACTCTAGACACGGCTGCCAACTCTAGACACGGCGCCCAACTCTAGACACGGCTCCCAACTCTAGACACGGCTCCCAACTCTAGACACGGCTCCCAACTCTAGACACGGCTCCCAACTCTAGACACGGCTCCCAACTCTAGACACGGCTCCCAACTCTAGACACGGTCCCCAACTCTAGACACGGCTCCCAACTCTCGACACTGCTCCCAACTCTAACAACTGCTCCCAACTCTAACAACTGCTCCCAACTCTAACAACTGCTCCCAACTCTCGACACTGCTCCCAACTCTCGACACTGCTCCCAACTCTCGACACTGCTCCCAACTCCAACAACTGCTCGCAACGCAAGGCATGGCTCCCAACTCTCGACACGGCTAGCAACTCTAGACACGGCTCCCAACTCTCGATGCCGCTCCCAACTCTCAACGCCGCTCCCAACTCTCGACACCGCTCCCAACTCCCGACACCGCTCCCAACTCCCGACACCGCTCCCAACACTCCACACTGCTCCCAACGCTCGACGCTGCTCCCAACTCTAAAAACTGCTCCCAAATCTCGACACTGCTCCCAACTCTCGACACTGCTCCCAAATCTAAACACTGTTCCCAACTTTAAAAACTCATCCCAACTCTCGACACTGTTCCCAACTCTAAAAACTGCTGCCAACTCTAAAAACTGCTCCCAACTCTCGACACTGCTCCCAACTCTCGACACTGCTCCCAACTCTCGACACTGCTCCCAACTCCAACAACTGCTCCCAACGCAAGGCATGGCTCCCAACTCTAGACACGGCTCCCATCTCTAGACACGGCTCCCAACTCTGGACACGGCTCCCAACTCTAGACACGGCTCCCAACTCTAGACACGGCTCCAAACTCTAGACACGGCTCCCAACTCTAGACACGGCTCTCAACTCTCCACACAGCTACCAACTCTAGACACGGCACCCAACTCTTGACATTGCTCCCAACTCTAAACACTGCTCCCAACTCTAAACACTGTTCCCAACTTTAAAAACTCATCCCAACTCCAAAAACTGCTCCCAAACCTAGACATTGCTCCCAACTCTCGACACTGCTCCCAACTCTCGACACTGCTCCCAACTCTCGACACTGCTCCCAACTCTCGACACTGCTCCCAACTCTCCACATTGCTCCCAACTCTTGACACTGCTCCCAACTCTCGACACTGCTCCCAACTCTTGACACTGCTCCCAACTCTAACAACTGCTCCCAACTCTCCACACTGGTCCCAACTCTACAAACTGCTCCCAACTCTCCACACTGCTCCCAACTCTCGAAACTGCTCCCAACTCTCGACACTGCTCCCAACTCTCGACACTGCTCCCAACTCTTGACACTGCTCCCAACTCTTGACACTGCTCCCAACTCCAACAACTGCTCCCAACTCTCGACACTGCTCCCAACTCTAACAACTGCTACCAACTCTCGACACAGCTCCCAACTCTCGACACTGCTCCCAACTCTAACAACTGCTCACAACTCTAACAACTGCTCCCAACTCTAACAACTGCTCCCAACTCTAACAACTGCTCCCAACTCTAACAACTGCTCCCAACTCTAAAAACTGCTCCCAACCCTCCACACTGCTCGCAACTCTCGACACTGTTCCCAACTCATGACACTGCTAACAACTCACGACGCTGCTCCCAACGCTCGACACCGCTCCCAACTCTCCACAATGCACCCAACGCTCGACGCTGCTCCCAACTCTAAAAACTGCTCCCAACTCTCGACACTGCTCCCAACTCTCGACACTGCTCCCAACTCTCCACATTGCTCCCAACTCTTGACACTGCTCCCAACTCTCGACACTGCTCCCAACTCTCGACACTGCTCCCAACTCTAACAACTGCTCCCAACTCTCCACACTGGTCCCAACTCTACAAACTGCTCCCAACTCTCCACACTGCTCCCAACTCTCGAAACTGCTCCCAACTCTCGACACTGCTCCCAACTCTCGACACTGCTCCCAACTCTTGACACTGCTCCCAACTCTTGACACTGCTCCCAACTCCAACAACTGCTCCCAACTCTCGACACTGCTCCCAACTCTAACAACTGCTACCAACTCTCGACACAGCTCCCAACTCTCGACACTGCTCCCAACTCTAACAACTGCTCACAACTCTAACAACTGCTCCCAACTCTAACAACTGCTCCCAACTCTAACAACTGCTCCCAACTCTAACAACTGCTCCCAACTCTAAAAACTGCTCCCAACCCTCCACACTGCTCGCAACTCTCGACACTGTTCCCAACTCATGACACTGCTAACAACTCACGATGCTGCTCCCAACGCTCGACACCGCTCCCAACTCTCCACACTGCTCCCAACTCTCGACACCGCTCCCAACTCTCCACAATGCACCCAACGCTCGACGCTGCTCCCAACTCTAAAAACTGCTCCCAACTCTCGACACTGCTCCCAACTCTCCACACTACTCCCAACTCTAAACACTGCTCCCAACTCTCCACACTGCTCCCAACACTCCACACTGCTCCCAACTCTAAACACTGCTCCCAACTCTCGACACTGCTCCCAACTCTCCACACTGCTCCCAACTCTCCACACTGCTCCAAACTCTCGACACTGCTCCCAACTCTCCACACTGCTCCCAACTCTCCACACTGCTCCCAACTCTCCACACTGCTCCCAACCCTCCACACTGCTCCCAACTCTCCACACTGCTCCCAACTCTCCACACTGCTCCCAACTCTCCACACTGCTCCAAACTCTCCACACTTCTCCCAACTCTCGACACTGCTCCCAACTCTAACTGCTCCCAACTCTCGACACTGCTCCCAACTCTAACAACTGCTCCCAACTCTAACAACATCTCCCAACTCTAACAAATGCTCCCAACTCTAACAACTGCTCCCAACTCTAACAACTGCTCCCAACTCTAACAACATCTCCCAACTCTCGACACTGCTCCCAACTCTAACAACTGCTCCCAACTCTCCACACCGCTCCCAACTCTCCACACTGCTCCCAACTCAAGACACGGCTCCCAACTCTCGACACTGCTCCAAACTCTCGACACTGCTCACAACTCTCGACACTGCTCACAACTCTCCACGCCGCTCCCAATTCTCCACGCCGCTCCCAACACTCCACGCCACTCTCAACTCTCCACGCCGCTCTCAACTCTCCACGCCGCTCTCAACTCTCCACGCCGCTCTCAACTCTCCACGCCGCTCTCAACTCTCCACGCCGCTCCCAACTCTCGACGCCGGTCCCAACTCTCGACGCCGCTCCCAACTCTCGACGCCGATCCCAACTCTCGACGCCACTCCCAACTCTCGAAACTGCTCCCAACTCTCGACGCTGCTCCCAACTCTCGATGCTGCTCCCAACTCTCGACGCTGCTCCCAACTCTCGACACTGCTCCCAACCCTCGACACTGCTCCCAACTCTCGACACTGCTCCCAACTCTCCAAACTGCTCCCAACTCTCCAGACTGCTCCCAACTCTCCACACTGCTCCCAACTCTCCACACTGCTCCCAACTCTCCACATTGCTCCCAACTCAAACAACTGCTCCCAATGCTCCACACTGCTCCCAACTCTAACCACTGCTCCCAACTCACGACACTGCTCCCAACTCACGACACTGCTCCCAACTCTCGACACTGCTCCCAACTCACGACACTGCTCCCAACTCTCGACACTGCTTCCAACTCTCGACACTGCTCCCAACTCTCGACACGGCTCCCAACTCTCGACACGGCTCCCAACTCTCGACGCTGCTCCCAACTCTAACAACTGCTCCCAACTCTCGACACTGCTCCCAACTCTCCACACGGCTCCCAACTCTCCACACTGCTCCCAAATCTCCACACTGCTCCCAACTCTCCACACGGCTCCCAACTCTAAAAACTGCTCCCAACTCTAAAAACTGTTCCCAACTCAAGATACGGCTCCCAAATCTCGACACTGCTCCCAACTCTCGACACTGCTCCCAACTCCAACAACTGCTCCCAAAGCTAGGCACGGCTCCCAACTCTCGACACTGCTCCCAACTCTAGACACGGCTGCCAACTCTAGACACGGCGCCCAACTCTAGACACGGCGCCCAACTCTAGACACGGCTCCCAACTCTAGACACGGCTCCCAACTCTAGACACGGCTCCCAACTCTAGACACGGCTCCCAACTCTAGACACGGCTCCCAACTCTAGACACGGTCCCCAACTCTAGACACGGCTCCCAACTCTCGACACTGCTCCCAACTCTAACAACTGCTCCCAACTCTAACAACTGCTCCCAATTCTAACAACTGCTCCCAACTCTCGACACTGCTCCCAACTCTCGACACTGCTCCCAACTCTCGACACTGCTCCCAACTCCAACAACTGCTCGCAACGCAAGGCATGGCTCCCAACTCTCGACATGGCTAGCAACTCTAGACACGGCTCCCAACTCTCGATGCCGCTCCCAACTCTCAACGCCGCTCCCAACTCTCGACACCGCTCCCAACTCCCGACACCGCTCCCAACTCCCGACACCGCTCCCAACTCTCCACACTGCTCCCAACGCTCGACGCTGCTCCCAACTCTAAAAACTGCTCCCAAATCTCGACACTGCTCCCAACTATCGACACTGCTCCCAAATCTAAACACTGTTCCCAACTTTAAAAACTCATCCCAACTCTCGACACTGTTCCCAACTCTAAAAACTGCTGCCAACTCTAAAAACCGCTCCCAACTCTCAACACTGCTCCCAACTCTCGACACTGCTCCCAACTCTCGACACTGCTCCCAACTCCAACAACTGCTCCCAACGCAAGGCATGGCTCCCAACTCTAGACACGGCTCCCATCTCTAGACACGGCTCCCAACTCTGGACACGGCTCCCAACTCTAGACACGGCTCCCAACTCTAGACACGGCTCCCAACTCTAGACACGGCTCCCAACTCTAGACACGGCTCTCAACTCTCCACACGGCTACCAACTCTAGACACGGCACCCAACTCTTGACATTGCTCCCAACTCTAAACACTGCTCCCAACTCTAAACACTGTTCCCAACTTTAAAAACTCATCCCAACTCTAAAAACTGCTCCCAAACCTAGACATTGCTCCCAACTCTCGACACTGCTCCCAACTCTCGACACTGCTCCCAACTCTCGACACTGCTCCCAACTCTCGACACTGCTCCCAACTCTCCACATTGCTCCCAACTCTTGACACTGCTCCCAACTCTAAAAACTGCTCCCAAATCAAGTCACGGCTCCCAACTCTCGACACTGCTCCCAACTCTCGACACTGCTCCCAACTCTCGACACTGCTCCCAAAGCTCGACGCTGCTCCCAACTCTCCACACTGCTCCCAACTCTCCACACTGCTCCCAACTCTAAAAACTGCTCCCAACTCTAAAAACTGCTCCCAACTCTCGACACTGCTCCCAAATCTCGACACTGCTCCCAACTCTCGACACTGCTCCCAAATCTCGACACTGCTCCCAACTCCAACAACTGCTCGCAAAGCTAGGCACGGCTCCCAACTCTCGACACTGCTCCCAACTCTAGACACGGCTCCCGACTCGAGACAGGGCTCCCAACTCTAGACACGGCTCCCAACTCTAGACATGGATCCCAACTCTAGACACGGCTCCCAACTCACGACACTGCTCTCAACTCTAACAACTGCTCCCAACTCTAACAACTGCTCCCAACTCTAACTGCTCCCAACTCTAACAACGGCTCCCAACTCTCGACACTGCTCCCAACTCTCCACACTGCTCCCAACTCTCCACACTGCTCCCAACTCTCAACACTGCTCCCAACTCTAACAACTGCTCCCAACTCTAACAACTGCTCCCAACTCTAACAACTGCTCCCAACTCTAACAACTGCTCCCAACTCTAACAACTGCTCCCAACTCTAACAACTGCTCCCAACTCTCCACACCGCTCCCAACTCTCCACACCGCTCCCAACTCTCGACACTGCTCCCAACTCTCGACACTGCTCCCAACTCTCGACACTGCTCCCAACTCTCGACACTGCTCCCAACTCTCGACACTGCTCCCACCTCTCCACATTGCTCCCAACTCTTGACACTGCTCCCAACTCTCGACACTGCTCCCAACTCTCGACACTGCTCCCAACTCTAACAGCTGCTCCCAACTCTCCACACTGGTCCCAACTCTACAAACTGCTCCCAACTCTCCACACTGCTCCCAACTCTCGAAACTGCTCCCAACTCTCGACACTGCTCCCAACTCTCGACACTGCTCCCAACTCTTGACACTGCTCCCAACTCTTGACACTGCTCCCAACTCCAACAACTGCTCCCAACTCTCGACACTGCTCCCAACTCTAACAACTGCTACCAACTCTCGACACAGCTCCCAACTCTCGACACTGCTCCCAACTCTAACAACTGCTCACAACTCTAACAACTGCTCCCAACTCTAACAACTGCTCCCAACTCTAACAACTGCTCCCAACTCTAACAACTGCTCCCAACTCTAAAAACTGCTCCCAACCCTCCACACTGCTCGCAACTCTCGACACTGTTCCCAACTCATGACACTGCTAACAACTCACGACGCTGCTCCCAACGCTCGACACCGCTCCCAACTCTCCACACTGCTCCCAACTCTCGACACCGCTCCCAACTCTCCACAATGCACCCAACGCTCGACGCTGCTCCCAACTCTAAAAACTGCTCCCAACTCTCGACACTGCTCCCAACTCTCCACACTACTCCCAACTCTAAACACTGCTCCCAACTCTCCACACTGCTCCCAACACTCCACACTGCTCCCAACTCTAAACACTGCTCCCAACTCTCGACACTGCTCCCAACTCTCCACACTGCTCCCAACTCTCCACACTGCTCCCAACTCTCGACACTGCTCCCAACTCTCCACACTGCTCCCAACTCTCCACACTGCTCCCAACTCTCCACACTGCTCCCAACTCTCCACACTGCTCCCAACTCTAACAACTGCTCCCAACTCTAACAACTGCTTGCAACTCTCGACACTGCTCCAAACTCTCCACACTTCTCCCAACTCTCGACACTGCTCCCAACTCTAACTGCTCCCAACTCTCGACACTGCTCCCAACTCTAACAACTGCTCCCAACTCTAACAACATCTCCCAACTCTAACAAATGCTCCCAACTCTAACAACTTCTCCCAACTCTAACAACTGCTCCCAACTCTAACAACTGCTCCCAACTCTAACAACTGCTCCCAACTCTAACAACTGCTCCCAACTCTAACAACATCTCCCAACTCTCGACACTGCTCCCAACTCTAACAACTGCTCCCAACTCTCCACACCGCTCCCAACTCTCCACACTGCTCCCAACTCAAGACACGGCTCCCAACTCTCGACACTGCTCCCAACTCTCGACACTGCTCCCAACTCTCGACACTGCTCACAACTCTCCACGCCGCTCCCAATTCTCCACGCCGCTCCCAACACTCCACGCCACTCTCAACTCTCCACGCCGCTCTCAACTCTCCACGCCGCTCTCAACTCTCCACGCCGCTCTCAACTCTCCACGCCGCTCTCAACTCTCCACGCCGCTCCCAACTCTCGACGCCGGTCCCAACTCTCCACGCCGCTCCCAACTCTCGACACCGATCCCAACTCTCGACGCCGCTCCCAACTCTCGAAACTGCTCCCAACTCTCGACGCTGCTCCCAACTCTCGACGCTGCTCCCAACTCTCGACGCTGCTCCCAACTCGCGACGCTGCTCCCAACTCTCCACACTGCTCCCAACTCTCGACACTGCTCCCAACTCTGCACACTGCTCCCAACTCTCGATGCTGCTCCCAACTCTCGACGCTGCTCCCAACTCTCCACACTGCTCCCAACTCTCGACACTGCTCCCAGCTCTCGACACTGCTCCCAACTCAAAAAACTGCTCCCAAATCAAGTCACGGCTCCCAACTCTCGACACTGCTCCCAACTCTCGACACTGCTCCCAACTCTCGACACTGCTCCCAAAGCTCGACGCTGCTCCCAACTCTCCACACTGCTCCCAACTCTCCACACTGCTCCCAACTCTAAAAACTGCTCCCAACTCTAAAAACTGCTCCCAACTCTCGACACTGCTCCCAAATCTCGACACTGCTCCCAACTCTCGACACTGCTCCCAAATCTCGACACTGCTCCCAACTCCAACAACTGCTCGCAAAGCTAGGCACGGCTCCCAACTCTCGACACTGCTCCCAACTCTAGACACGGCTCCCGACTCGAGACAGGGCTCCCAACTCTAGACACGGCTCCCAACTCTAGACATGGATCCCAACTCTAGACACGGCTCCCAACTCACGACACTGCTCTCAACTCTAACAACTGCTCCCAACTCTAACAACTGCTCCCAACTCTAACTGCTCCCAACTCTAACAACTGCTCCCAACTCTCCACACTGCTCCCAACTCTCCACACTGCTCCCAACTCTCCACACTGCTCCCAACTCTCAACACTGCTCCCAACTCTAACAACTGCTCCCAACTCTAACAACTGCTCCCAACTCTAACAACTGCTCCCAACTCTAACAACTGCTCCCAACTCTAACAACTGCTCCCAACTCTCCACACCGCTCCCAACTCTCCACACCGCTCCCAACTCTCGACACTGCTCCCAACTCTCGACACCGCTCCCAACTCTCCACGCCGCTCCCAACTCTCCACGCCGCTCCCAACTCTCCACGCCGCTCCCAACTCTCCACGCCGCTCCCAACTCTCCACGCCGCTCCCAACTCTCCACGCCGCTCCCAACTCTCCACGCCGCTGCCAACTCTCCACGCCGCTCCCAACTCTCCACGCCGCTCCCAACTCTCCACGCCGCTCCCAACTCTCGACACTGCTCCCAAATCTCGACACTGCTCCCAACTCTCGACACTGCTCCCAAATCTCGACACTGCTCCCAACTCCAACAACTGCTCGCAAAGCTAGGCACGGCTCCCAACTCTCGACACTGCTCCCAACTCTAGACACGGCTCCCGACTCGAGACAGGGCTCCCAACTCTAGACACGGCTCCCAACTCTAGACATGGATCCCAACTCTAGACACGGCTCCCAACTCACGACACTGCTCTCAACTCTAACAACTGCTCCCAACTCTAACAACTGCTCCCAACTCTAACAACTGCTCCCAACTCTAACAACTGCTCCCAACACTCGACACTGCTCCCAACTCTCGACACTGCTCCCAACTCTAACTACTGCTCCCAACTCCAACAACTGCTCCCAACTCTAAAAACTGCTCCCAACTCTAAAAACTGCTCCAAACTCTAACAACTGCTCCCAACTCTAGACACGGCTCCCAACTCTAGACACGGCTCCCAACTCCAGACACGGTCCCCAACTCTAGACACGGCTCCCAACTCTCGACACTGCTCCCAACTCTAACAACTGCTCCCAACTCTCGACACTGCTCCCAACTCTCGACACTGCTCCCAACTCTCGACACTGCTTCCAACTCTCGACACTGCTCCCAACTCTCGACACTGCTCCCAACTCTCGACACTGCTCCCAACTCTCGACACTGCTCCCAACTCTCGACACTGCTCCCAACTCTCGACACCGCTCCCAACTCTCGACACTGCTCCCAACTCCCGACACCGCTCCCAACTCTCCACACTGCTCCCAACGCTCGACGCTGCTCCCAACTCTAAAAACTGCTCCCAAATCTCGACACTGCTCCCAACTCTCGACACTGCTCCCAAATCTAAACACTGTTCCCAACTTTAAAAACTCATCCCAACTCTCGACACTGTTCCCAACTCTAAAAACAGCACCCAACTCTAAAAACTGCTCCCAACTCTAAAAACTGCTCCCAACTCTAAAAACTGCTCCCAACTCTAAAAACTGCTCCCAACTCTAACAACTGCTCCCAACTCTAACAACTGCTCCCAACTCTCAACACTGCTCCCAACTCTCGACACTGCTCCCAACTCTCGACACTGCTCCCAACTCTCGACACTGCTCCCAACTCCAACAACTGCTCCCAACGTAAGGCATGGCTCCCAACTCTCGACACGGCTCCCAACTCTAGACACGGCTCCCAACTCTAGACACGGCTCCCAACTCTAGACACGGCTCCCAACTCTCCACACGGCTCCCAACTCTAGACATGGCTCCCAACTCTACACACGGCTCTCAACTCTCCACACGGCTCCCAACTCTAGACACGGCTCCCAACTCTAGACACGGCTCCCAACTCTCGACGCAGCTCCCAACTCTCGACACTGCTCCCAACTCTAAAAACTGCTCCCAACTCTAAAAACTGTTCCCAACTCAAGATCCGGCTCCCAAATCTCGACACTGCTCCCAACTCTAAAAACTGCTCCCAACTCTCGACACTGCTCCCAACTCCAACAACTGCTCCCAAAGCTAGGCACGGCTCCCAACTCTAGACACGGCTCTCAACTCTCCACACGGCTACCAACTCTAGACACGGCACCCAACTCTTGACATTGCTCCCAACTCTTGACATTGCTCCTAACTCTAAACACTGCTCCCAACTCTAAACACTGTTCCCAACTTTAAAAACTCATCCCAACTCTAGAAACTGCTCCCAAACCTAGACAATGCTCCCAACTCTTGACACTGCTCCCAACTCTCCACACTGCTCCCAACTCTCGACACTGCTCCCAACTCTCGACACTGCTCCCAACTCTCGACACTGCTCCCAACTCTCGACACTGCTCCCAACTCTCGACACTACTCCCAACTCTAACAACTGCTCACAACTCTCGACACAGCTCCCAACTCTCGACACAGCTCCCAACTCTCGACACTGCTCCCAACTCTAACAACTGCTCACAACTCTAACAACTGCTCCCAACTCTCGACACTGCTCCCAACTCTAACAACTGCTCACAACTCTAACAACTGCTCCCAACTCTAACAACTGCTCACAACTCTAACAACTGCTCCCAACTCTAACAACTGCTCCCAACTCTAAAAACTGCTCCCAACCCTCCACACTGCTCCCAACTCTCGACACTGTTCCCAACTCATGACACTGCTAACAACTCACGACGCTGCTCCCAATGCTCGACACCGCTCCCAACTCTCCACATTGCTCCCAACTCTTGACACCGCTCCCAACTCTCCACAATGCTCCCAACGCTCGACGCTGCTCCCAACTCTAAAAACTGCTCCCAACTCTCCACACTGCTCCCAACTCTCCACACTGCTCCCAACTCTAAACACTGCTCCCAACTCTAAACACTGCTCCCAACTCTCCACACTGCTCCCAACTCTCCACACTGCTCCCAACTCTCCACACTGCTCCCAACTCTCGACACTGCTCCCAACTCTCGACACTGCTCCCAACTCTCCACACTGCTCCCAACTCTCGACACTGCTCCCAACTCTCCACACTGCTCCCAACTCTCCACACTGCTCCCAACTCTCCACACTGCTCCCAACTCTCCACACTGCTCCCAACTCTAACAACTGCTCCCAACTCTAACAACTGCTCCCAACTCTAACTGCTCCCAACTCTAACAACTGCTCCCAACTCTCCACACTGCTCCCAACTCTCCACACTGCTCCCAACTCTCCACACTGCTCCCAACTCTCAACACTGCTCCCAACTCTAACAACTGCTCCCAACTCTAACAACTGCTCCCAACTCTAACTGCTCCCAACTCTAACAACTGCTCCCAACTCTAACAACTGCTCCCAACTCTAACAACTGCTCCCAACTCTAACAACTGCTCCCAACTCTCCACACCGCTCCCAACTCTCCACACCGCTCCCAACTCTCGACACTGCTCCCAACTCTCGACACTGCTCCCAACTCTCCACGCCGCTCCCAACTTTCCACGCCGCTCCCAACTCTCCACGCCGCTCCCAACTCTCCACGCCGCTCCCAACTCTCCACGCCGCTCCCAACACTCCACGCCGCTCTCAACTCTCCACGCCGCTCTCAACTCTCGACACTGCTCCCAACTCTCGACACTGCTCCCAACTCTCCACGCCGCTCCCAACTCTCTACGCCGCTCCCAACTCTCGACACTGCTCCCAAATCTCGACACTGCTCCCAACTCTCGACACTGCTCCCAAATCTCGACACTGCTCCCAACTCTCCACACTGCTCCCAACTCTCCACACTGCTCCCAAGTCTCCACACTGCTCCCAACTCTCCACGCTGCTCCCAACTCTCGACGCTGCTCCCAACTCTCGACGCTGCTCTCAACTCTCGACACTGCTCCCAACTCTCGACACTGCTCCCAACTCTCGACACTGCTCCCAACTCTCGACGCTGCTCCCAACTCTAAAAACTGCTCCCAACTCAAGACACGGCTCCCAACCCTCGACGCTGCTCCCAACTCTCGACACTGCTCCCAACTCTAAAAACTGCTCACAACTCTCGACACTGCTCCCAACTCTCGACACTGCTCCCAACTCTCGACACTGCTCCCAACTCTCGATACTGCTCCCAACTCTCGACACTGCTCCCAACTCTAACAACTGCTCTCAAAGCTAGGCACGGCTCCCAACTCTCGACACTGCTCCCAACTCACGACACTGCTCCCAACTCTAAACACTGTTCCCAACTTTAAACACTGCTCCCAACTCTCGACGCTGCTCCCAACTCTAAAAACTGCTCCCAACTCAAGACACGGCTCCCAACCCTCGACGCTGCTCCCAACTCTCGACACTGCTCCCAACTCTAAAAACTGCTCACAACTCTCGACACTGCTCCCAACTCTCGACACTGCTCCCAACTCTCGACACTGCTCCCAACTCTCGATACTGCTCCCAACTCTAACAACTGCTCTCAAAGCTAGGCACGGCTCCCAACTCTCGACACTGCTCCCAACTCACGACACTGCTCCCAACTCTAAACACTGTTCCCAACTTTAAACACTGCTCCCAACTCTCGACACTGCTCCCAACTCTCCACACTGCTCCCAACTCTCCACACTGCTCCCAACTCTCCACACTGCTCCCAACTCTCCACACTGCTCCCAACTCTCCACACTGCTCCCAACTCTCCACGCTGCTCCCAACTCTCCACGCTGCTCCCAACTCTCGACGCTGCTCCCAACTCTCGACGCTGCTCCCAACTCTCGACGCTGCTCCCAACTCTTGACGCTGTTCCCAACTCTCGACACTGCTCCCAACTCTCGACACTGCTCCCAACTCTCGACGCTGCTCCCAACTCTCGACGCTGCTCCCAACTCTAAAAACTGCTCCCAACTCAAGACACGGCTCCCAACCCTCGACACTGCTCCCAACTCTCGACACTGCTCCCAACTCTAAAAACTGCTCACAACTCTCGACACTGCTCCCAACTCTCGACACTGCTCCCAACTCTCGACACTGCTCCCAACTCTCGATACTGCTCCCAACTCTCGACACTGCTCCCAACTCTAACAACTGCTCTCAAAGCTAGGCACGGCTCCCAACTCTCGACACTGCTCCCAACTCACGACACTGCTCCCAACTCTAAACACTGTTCCCAACTTTAAAAACTGCTCCCAACTCTAAAAAATGCTCCCAACTCTAAACACTGCTCCCAACTCTAAAAACTGCTCCCAACTCAAGACACTGCTCCCAACTCTCGACACTGCTCCCAACTCTAAAAACTGCTCCCAACTCTCGACACCGCTCCCAACTCTCGACACCTTCCCCAACTCTCGACACTGCTCCCAACTCTCGACACCGCTCCCAACTCTCGACACCTTCCCCAACTCTCGACACTGTTGCCAACTCTCGACGCTGCTCCCAACTCTTGACGCCGCTCCCAACTCTCCACACTGCTCCCAACTCTCCACACTGCTCCCAACGCTCGACGCTGTTCCCAACTCTTAAAACTGCTCCCAACTCTAAACACTGTTCCCAACTCAAGATACGGCTCCCAAATATCGACACTGCTCCCAACTCTCGACACTGCTCCCAACTCTCCACACTGCTCCCAACTCTCCACACTGCTCCCAACTCTCCACACTGCTCCCAACTCTCCACACTGCTCCCAACTCTCCACACTGCTCCCAACTCTCCACACTGCTCCCAACTCTCCACACTGCTCCAAACGCTCGACACTGCTCCAAACGCTCGACACTGCTCCAAACGCTCGACACTGCTCCAAACGCTCGACACTGCTCCAAACGCTCGACACTGCTCCAAACGCTCGACACTGCTCCCAACTCTCCACACTGCTCCCAACTCTCCACACTGCTCCCAACTCTCCACACTGCTCCCAACTCTCCACACTGCTCCCAACTCTCCACACTGCTCCAAACGCTCGACACTGCTCCAAACGCTCGACACTGCTCCAAACGCTCGACACTGATCAAAATACTGAACACCGGTACAAACACAATCTCTGCTCAAAACACTGCACACTGCTCCAAATATTGTATGCCGCTCAAAACACAGGACTCAGGACATTGATCACTGCTGAAAACATTGAACACAGCTCAGAACACTGAACACTACTCAGATAACTGAACACTGCAGAAAATACTGAACATTGCAGGAATCACTGAACACTAAATACTGCTCCAAACACTAAATACTGCTCCAAACACTGAATGCTGCTCCAAACACTAAATACTGCTCCAAACACTAAATACTGCTCCAAACACTAAATACTGCTCCAAACACTGAACGCTGCTCCAAACACTGAACGCTGATCCAAACACTGAGGACTACTCAATTCACATAGCCGAATGGTTAAGAAGTAAAGCCCTCAGAGCATGATGGGAAGGTGGCCATTTCAGGGGACGAATGAAGAATTGTGGAAAAGACAGAGATCACAGTTTGAGGAACTAATCTGCTGAGCAGACTCCTCAGGCTAATGATAAAGACAAAACAAAACTGCGGATGCTGGAAATCCAAAACAAAAACAGAATTACCTGGAAAAACTCAGCAGGTCTGGCAGCATCGGCGGAGAAGAAAAGAGTTGACGTTTCGAGTCCTCATGACCCTTCGACAGAACTTGATTTCGAGTCCAAGAAAGAGTTGAAATATAAGCTGGTTTAAGGTGTGTGTGTGGGGGGGCGGAGAGATAGAGAGAGAGAGAGGTGGTTGTGTAGACAAACAAGCAGTGATAGAAGCAGATCATCAAAAGATGTCAGCGACAATGGTACAAAAGAACACATAGGTGTTAAAGTTAAAGTTGGTGATATTATCTAAACGAATGTGCTAATTAAGAATAGATGGTAGGGCACTCAAGGTACAGCTCTAGTGGGGGTGGAGGGAGCATAAAAGATTTTAAAATATTTAAAAATAATGGAAATAGGTGGGAAAAGAAAAATCTATATAATTTATAGGGAAAAAAAAGGGAAAAGGGGGAGACAGAAAGGGGGTGGGGATGGGGGAGGGAGCTCACGACCTAAAGTTGTTGAACTCAATATTCAGACCGGAAGGCTGTAAGGTGCCTAGTCGGAAGATGAGATGTTGTTCCTCCAGTTTGCGTTGGGCTTCACTGGAACAATGCAGCAAGCCAAGGACAGACATGTGGGCAAGAGAGCAGGGTGGAGTGTTAAAATGGCAAGCGACAGGGAGATTTGGATCATTCTTGCGGACAGACCGCAGGTGTTCTGCAAAACGGTCGCCCAGTTTACGTTTGGTCTCTCCAATGTAGAGGAGACCACATTGGGAGCAACGAATGCAGTAGACTAAGTTGGGGGAAATGCAAGTGAAATGCTGCTTCACTTGAAAGGAATGTTTGGGCCCTTGGACGGTGAGGAGAGAGGAAGTGAAGGGGCAGGTGTTACATCTTTTGCGTGGGCATGGGGTGGTGCCATAGGAGGGGGTTGAGGAGTAGGGGGTGATGGAGGAGTGGACCAGGGTGTCCCGGAGGGAACGATCCCTACGGAATGCCGATAAGGGGGGTGAAGGGAAGATGTGTTTGGTGGTGGCATCATGCTGGAGTTGGCGGAAATGGCGGAGGATGATCCTTTGAATGCAGAGGCTGGTGGGGTGATAAGTGAGGACAAGGGGGACCCTATCATGTTTCTGGGAGGGAGGAGAAGGCGTGAGGGCGGATGCGCGGGAGATGGGCCGGACACGGTTGAGGGCCCTGTCGACGACCATGGGTGGAAAACCTCGGTTAAGGAAGAAGGAGGACATGTCAGAGGAACCGTTTTTGAAGGTAGCATCATCGGAACAGATGCGACGAAGGCGAAGGAACTGGGAGAATGGGATGGAGTCCTTACAGGAAACGGGGTGTGAGGAGCTGTAGTCGAGGTAGCTGTGGGAGTCGGTGGGTTTGTAATGGATATTGGTGGACAGTCTATCACCAGAGATTGAGACAGAGAGGTCAAGGAAGGGAAGGGAAGTGTCAGAGATGGACCACGTGAAAATGATGGAGGGGTGGAGATTGGAAGCAAAATTAATAAATTTTTCCAAGTCCCGACGAGAGCATGAAGCGGCTACCTCGACTACAGCTCGTCACACCCCGCTTCCTGTAAGGACTCCATCCCATTCTCCCAGTTCCTTCGCCTCCGTCGCATCTGTTCCGATGATGCTACCTTCAAAAACGGTTCCTCTGACATGTCCTCCTTCTTCCTTAACCGAGGTTTTCCACCCACGGTCGTTGACAGGGCCCTCAACCGTGTCCGGCCCATCTCCCGCGCATCCGCCCTCACGCCTTCTCCTCCCTCCCAGAAACATGATAGGGTCCCCCTTGTCCTCACTTATCACCCCACCAGCCTCCGCATTCAAAGGATCATCCGCCGCCATTTCCGCCAACTCCAGCATGATGCCACCACCAAACACATCTTCCCTTCACCCCCCTTATCGGCATTCCGTAGGGATCGCTCCCTCCGGGACACCCTGGTCCACTCCTCCATCACCCCCTACTCCTCAACCCCCTCCTATGGCACCACCCCATGCCCACGCAAAAGATGTAACACCTGCCCCTTCACTTCCTCTCTCCTCACCGTCCAAGGGCCCAAACACTCCTTTCAAGTGAAGCAGCATTTCACTTGCATTTCCCCCAACTTAGTCTACTGCATTCGTTGCTCCCAATGTGGTCTCCTCTACATTGGAGAGACCAAACGTAAACTGGGCGACCGTTTTGCAGAACACCTGCGGTCTGTCCGCAAGAATGATCCAAATCTCCCTGTCGCTTGCCATTTTAACACTCCACCCTGCTCTCTTGCCCACATGTCTGTCCTTGGCTTGCTGCATTGTTCCAGTGAAGCCCAACGCAAACTGGAGGAACAACACCTCATCTTCCGACTAGGCACCTTACAGCCTTCCGGTCTGAATATTGAATTCAACAACTTTAGGTCGTGAGCTCCCTCCCCCATCCCCACCCCCTTTCTGTTTCCCCCTTTTTCCCTTTTTTTTCCCTATAAATTATATAGATTTTTCTTTTCCCACCTATTTCCATTATTTTTAAATATTTTAAAATCTTTTATGCTCCCCCCACCCCCACTAGAGCTGTACCTTGAGTGCCCTACCATCCATTCTTAATTAGCACATTCGTTTAGATAATATCACCAACTTTAACTTTAACACCTATGTGTTCTTTTGTACTATTGTCACTGACATCTTTTGATGATCTGCTTCTATCACTGCTTGTTTGTCGACACAAGCATCTCTGTCTCTCTCTCTCTCTCCGCCCCCCCCCCCACACACACACCTTAAACCAGCTTATATTTCAACTCTTTCTTGGACTCGAAATCAAGTTCTGTCGAAGGGTCATGAGGACTCGAAACGTCAACTCTTTTCTTCTCCGCCGATGCTGCCAGACCCGCTGAGTTTTTCCAGGTAATTCTGTTTTTGTTTTTTTCCTCAGGCTAATGGTTGCTCAACATGAAACCTCTGGAGGTAAAGGTCGCTAAGGTGAGGACCGATAAAAGGAACAACAATAGAACAAATGCATCCTGTTTGTAACGACCATTGAATTGGAGGATGACCTCAGGTCCATGGGGTCCCGGATGATGTAACCTTCTCAAACATTCTGGAGACCAGACGAACACATATAAAAAAAGGCGGGTATGAAGCCACAGCAGTGACAACCTGAGAACACCCATCACAAAGGAAAGACCCTGAGTTTGGTACTCAGAGAAGATTACCACCCATTGGAGAGAGCCTGGCCAGTTCATCTTGCACGGGTAGTATCTAAGTCCAAGCTGTGAGTCTCGTGATTTCCTTTCAGCAAGGGTTAATAAGAATAATCAATTAAATGTGTCTGCTTGAAAGCTTGTATGTTTTAAGTGACTTGAATATTAAATAAAAGGTCAAATTGAAAGGGATTTTGTGAGAATATACCCTTGTCTATTATGTCAAGTTAATACCCTGAAAGAAGTAAAGGGGCAAGATAATGAGCACCGCTATTGGTCAAAAAGCTGAACACTGTTCAAAACACCGAACACTCACTCCTCAAAACACCGAACACTGCTCAAAACACTGAACACTCCCTCCTCAAAACACTGAACACTCCCTCCTCAAAACACTGAACACTCCCTCCTCAAAACACTGAACACTCCCTCCTCAAAACACTGAACACTCCCTCCTCAAAACACTGAACACTCCCTCCTCAAAACACTGAACACTCACTCCTCAAAACACCGAACACTGCTTCCTCAAAACACTGAACACTCCCTCCTCAAAACACTGAACACTCCCTCCTCAAAACACTGAACACTCACTCCTCAAAACACTGAACACTCCCTCCTCAAAACACTGAACACTCACTCCTCAAAACACTGAACACTCCCTCCTCAAAACACTGAACACTCCCTCCTCAAAACACCGAACACTCACTCCTCAAAACACTGAACACTCACTCCTCAAAACACCGAACACTGCTCAAAACACTAAACACTCCCTCCTCAAAACACCGAACACTGCTCAAAACACTCAACACTCCCTCCTCAAAACACTGAACATTCACTCCTCAAAACACTGAACACTCACTCCTCAAAACACTGAACACTCTCTCCTCAAAACACCGAACACTCACTCCTCAAAACACTGAACACTCCCTCCTCAAAACACCGAACACTCCCTCCTCAAAACACCGAACACTGCTCAAAACACTGAACACTCCCTCCTCAAAACACTGAACACTCACTCCTCAAAACACTGAACACTCCCTCCTCAAAACACTGAACACTCCCTCCTCAAAACACCGAACACTCACTCCTCAAAACACTGAACACTCCCTCCTCAAAACACTGAACACTCCCTCCTCAAAACACTGAACACTCCCTCCTCAAAACACTGAACACTCACTCCTCAAAACACTGAACACTCACTCCTCAAAACACTGAACACTCACTCCTCAAAACACTGAACACTCACTCCTCAAGACACTGAACACTCCCTCCTCAAGACACTGAACACTCCCTCCTCAAGACACTGAACACTCACTCCTCAAGACACTGAACACTCCCTCCTCAAAACACTGAACACTCACTCCTCAAAACACTGAACACTCCCTCCTCAAAACACTGAACACTCACTCCTCAAAACACTGAACACTCCCTCCTCAAAACACTGAACACTCACTCCTCAAAACACTGAACACTCACTCCTCAAGACACTGAACACTCCCTCCTCAAGACACTGAACACTCACTCCTCAAGACACTGAACACTCCCTCCTCAAAACACTGAACACTCACTCCTCAAAACACTGAACACTCCCTCCTCAAAACACTGAACACTCCCTCAAGACACTGAACACTCCCTCCTCAAGATACTGAACAGTCCCTCCTCAAAACACTGAACACTCCCTCCTCAAGACACTGAACACTCCCTCAAGACACTGAACACTCCCTCCTCAAAACACTGAACAGTCCCTCCTCAAGACACTGAACACTCGCTCCTCAAAACACTGAACACTCGCTCCTCAAAACACTGAACATTTGCTCCTCAAAACACTGAACATTTGCTCCTCAAAACACTAAACACTCCCTCCTCAAAACACTGAACACACTCCTCAAAACACTGAACACCCCCTCCTCAAAACACTGAACACTCCCTCCTCAAAACACTGAACACACTCCTCAAAACACTGAACACTCACTCCTCAAAACACTGAACACTCACTCCTCAAAACACTGAACACTCACTCCTCGAAATGGACACTCACTCCTCAAAACACTGAACACTCACTCCTCTAAACATATCCTCAAACACTCACTCCCTCCACCACTGACACAAAATGGCAGCAATGTGTACCATCCACAAGATGCACTGCAGGAATTCACCAAGGCTCCTTAGACAGCACCTTCCAAACCCAAGACCACTACCATCTAGAAGGACAAGGGCAGCAGACACATGGGAACACCACCGCCTGGAAGTTCCCCTCCAAGTCACTCACCATCCTGACTCGGAAATATATCGTCGTTCCTTTACTGTCGCTGGGTCAAATTCATGGAACTCCCTCCCTAACAGCAGAGTGGGTGTACCTACACCACATGGACTGCAGCAGCTGAGGAATCTTCTCAAGGGCAATTAGGGATGGGCAATAAATGCTGGCCTAGCCAGCGAAGTCCACATCCCATGAATGAATAAAAAAAGCACTAAACACACACACTGTAGAGGAGGGGGGAAGAGGAGGAGGGGAGGAGGAGGGGGAAGAGGAGGGGAGGAGGAGGTGGGGAGGAGAGGGAGGGGAAGATGAGGGAAAGAGGAAGGGGGAAGAGGAGAAGTGGGAAGAGGAGGGATGGAGGGGGAAGGGGGAAAGAGGATGGGTAAAGAGGAAGGAGGGTGGAAGGGAGGCAGACGAGGAGCTGGGAGAGAGGATGGTGAAAATGGACGGGTGGAAAGAGGAGTAGAGGAGGGGGAGGGGGAGGGGGAGAGGAGGGAGAGAGGAGAGGGAAAGGGAAGGGAAGAGGGAAGGGGAGGAGGGAGGGTGAGGGGGAGGTGAGTGGGGAAGGGGAGAGGAAGGGGAAGGAAGGGGGAGAGGGAGAGAACGGGAAGGGGGAAAAGGGAGAGGGAACAGGCAGAGAGAAAGGGGAAGGGCAAGAGGGGGTGAGAAAGTGGGAGGGGGGAGAGGAGGTGGGGAGGGGTGGGTGGAAAGGGAAATAGAGGAGGGGGGTAGAGGATGGGGCTGGGGGTGGTGGGCGGGCAGGGGAGTGAGTTTGAATACCAGAACCTGGTGAGAGGAGGTGAAACCAGACCCAGGGGGGGTGGCAGGTAGAGAGAAGAGGGGAGGTGAGTGGAGAAGAGGAGGGGAAAGAGGAAGAGGAGGGAAAGGAGAGAGGGAAGAGGACGGAGTGGGTGAGAGGGGAGGGAAGAGGAATGGAAGGGTGGAAAAGGAGAGAGATGGGGAGAGAAGGGGAAGAGGAGCATGAGGGGGAAGGGGGAGGTGGAGGGGGGAAGGGGGAGGTGGAGGGGGATGAGGGGGTGGGGAGGAGAAGGGAGGGCAGAAGAATGGAGGGCCAGAGAGGGCGATTCAGAGGGCAGGGAGGGGACGTTTGGTGTGGGGAAGAGGGGATGGGGAGAGATTTGGGGGTGAAAGGAGGGGGGTAAGGTGAGAGGAGTGGGGAGAGGAGGAGAGAAGTGGGAGCAGGGGGGGAGAGAAAGGGGGAAATGGGGGGGGGATGGTGAGAGGAGTGGGCGAGGAGGGGGAGAGTGAGAGGAAGAGGAGGGAAGATGGAGGGGACGGGGAGGGAAGGGGAAGGTGAGTGGGGAAGAGGAAAGGGTCAGAGAGGGAAGCTGGTGGGATGGAAGGGAAGGGGAAGGGGGGGAAGCAGAGGGGAGAGGGAAGAGGAGGAGGTGGAGGGAGATGGGAGGGAGTAGGGGAGAATGGAGGGTGGGAGGGGAGAGGGAGAGGCAAAGACAGAGAGGGAATGGTGGGGGACAGGATGGAGGAGAGGGGAGGGCAGAATCGGGGTGAGGAGATGAGGGTGAGGGGAGGGGGAGTGAGGTAGAGGAGGGGAAGAGGAGTGGGTAAAGGAGGGGGTAAGAGGGAGAGAAGTGGGAAATTAGGGGGGAAAGGTGAGAGCGGGGAAAGGGAAGAGGAGGGGAAGAGTAGAGAGTAGATGGAGAGAAGAGGAAGGGGAAAAGGAGAGGAGGGGTGGTTAAGCGGGAGGGGGAGGGGAGGGGAGGGGGAGGGGAGGGGAGGATGAAGAGGGGAGAGAATTGGGGATAGGAGGGGTGAGTGGGGAGTGTGGGAGGGTGGAGAGGGGAGGGAAGAGAGGAGAAGGTGGAGGGGAGGAGAAGAGAGGGAGAGGGTCTAGAGGAGGGAGTGGGTAGAGGAGGGAGGGGTAGAGGAGGGAGGGGTAGAGGGGAGGGGGAAGAGGAGGGGCAGTGGGAGAGAGGGAGGGAGAGGGAGAGGTGAGGAATGGAGAGGTGGGGAGGGAGAGAGGTGGGCGAGAGGTGGAGAGGTGGAAGAGAAAGAGTAGGGTGAGTGAAAGGTTGCGGGAGGGAGAGGTTCGGGAAGGGAGAGGGGGAGAGATGGCAAAGGGAGAGATGGGGGAGGGAGAGAGGGAGAAGATGGTATCGGAGGAGGTGGGATGAGGGATAGGGGGAGCGAAAGAGGGGTGAGGAGAGAGGAGAGGGGAGAGGGGAGAAGAGGGTGATGAGTGAGAGAGGGGGTGATGGAGGGATTGGAAGAGGAGAGAAGGGGAGGAGGGAGAGAATGGAAAGAGGGATGGGTAGGGAGAGAGGGACAGGAAAGAGGGGTAGTGGGAGAGGGAAGGAGTGGGAGGGGAGGGGAGAAAGGGAAGGATAGGGGAAGGAAATGAGGCAGGCGGAGGAAGGAAAAGGGAGGGGAGAGGGGAGAGGGAAAAGGACGAAAGGGAGTGTGGGAGGAGAGATGAGGAAGGGAGGCACGGTGGGAATGGAACGGGAACTGCCCTGTGCGATGACCGACCAAGCCACTCAGTTCAAGGGCAATTAGGGATGGACAACAAATGCTGGCCTTGTCAGCGACGTCCACATCCCCATGAAAGAGTGAAAAAGGACAGAGGCATAGTAAGTGAGACCGATATGAAAGACATTGCAGGATCCAAGAATTTACTCCACGGTACAGTAAGACATGGCGCCTCAGGTGTGAGGTGTGTCAGAACAGCAAAGAGCCAACATAGGATGATTTGGCAAGAAGTAAAACGCAGTGCGTGGTTTGACTGCAGCTGAGAACCAGCTGTGCATGTGTATGGCCTCAGAGTAATATCAGATCAATGTCACAGCGTAAGAACCAGGAGTGTAAACTAAACCAGTTCCAGCAGAGAATTCAGGTGGAAGCAAAGCAACAGTGAGCTAA
Organism: Isurus oxyrinchus; assembly: GCA_026770705.1. NCBI lineage: Eukaryota > Metazoa > Chordata > Chondrichthyes > Lamniformes > Lamnidae > Isurus > Isurus oxyrinchus. The sequence continues at coordinate 10,567,564 of JANJGN010000005.1, forward strand.
TGGTGACAGCAATTCAGAAGCAGGGGGATTGGAATCATATCAACAACTTATATTCATGTAGCACCTTTAACATAGTTAACATCCCATGATGCTTACCATCATTGCGACAGAACCCAGGTATGTAATATTGCAACAATGAACCAGGAATATATCACATAACAATTGAGAACCAGGCATTGGCATCATATCAGAGCAATACAACACAAGAAAATGATGTTGGCACAAAGAACTTTGGACAAGACATTCCATTATAACAGTCGACAATGCGATAGTATTGTACGTTATCAATCTAAACCAGATATATAGCACTAGAGAACTGAATGCAACTTCATAGAGGGCCACATACCTGACATCATGCAGCAACAATCAACAAAGGAGACCATAATAACGAAGAATGAATTGTTTGATAGTTAGCCAGTGATGAATACACTGTTAAAATACTTCCACGTTAACAACCATACTTCTTGTCCCATGTTAGTCGTCACAGCATTATCAAAAGGTTATATGATCATAGTAGTCAAAAAAGAACATGGTATACTTCATTGCAACAGTAACCAAGTGGTCTTAATGTATTGCATAGGATTTTCAGCATAAAACAGGCCATTTAGTCCAACTGGTCCATGCTGGTGTTTACATTCCACACAATCTTCCTGTCATCATTCCTCATTTCACTCTTATATGTATCATCCTCTATTCCTTTCTCCTTTGTGCTTATCTAGCTTCTCCTTAAATACAGCTATACTATTCACCTGAACTGCTCCCTGTGCTAATGAATTCCGTGTACTCACCACTCTCTGGGTAAAGAGTTTTCATTTGGTTTCTTGGTGATAATCTTTATCGATGGTCTCTGGTTCTGCCCTTCCCCACGAGTGGAAACACTCTCGCCGTGTCAACTGTGTCAAAACCTTTCACAAATTTAACAACCTTTAACCTTCTTTCAATAGAAAAGAGACCCAGCTTGTTCATTCTCTCCACTTCACAGTTCTGGTATCCTCCTTATAAATCTCTTTTTGCCCCCACTCCAGTGTCTCCATATCCTTTTTAATATTATATTAATTGCAATCATAAAAATATAATACTATTTATCATTGTTACAAATTTAGATCTACCAAAGGTACATTTTCTGTGTCATTAGTCATTCCTGTAAGTGGACTAAGCATTTTTGCTCTTACAAGCACTAACTCAAACTGCTCCAGAACTACTTACAGAATAGTAGCAATAGTAGAAATGTAGCAATAGCAACAAGTGAAACCTCAACCAGGTATTTGTGTCTTTCACAGATGTACTTCATCAATCTCTGAAGTAAACCATGCAATAACTTTGTAAGGCCAAGTCTGATACAAATGGACTAAACCACTTTATTTCATTGGAAGTGGGACAAACAGAATGACAGTGATGAGGAGAGGCTTTACTCCGCTCAAACTGTACAACTTACTTGGCCTCAATTTTTTAAAAAAAACATTGTTCTTCCCCACATCAGTGGGTTCTCTGACTTGGCTTCAAACCTGATCATTTCTTGCCATTGCCTTCTGCACTCTGTCTAATCTTTTCGTATCCTTTCACTGTCTGGTTGCCATACAATATGTATGTGCCTGTCTATGTGTTTGACCTCTCACTGATCACAGTCAGAAAGGGAAGGCCTGTAGACATTCTGAGCGCCCAGGATCAGAGACTCCCCCACAAAATGGGCGTGATGTCTTTACCAATTACCGAGGGAAACCTAACAAATTGTTACAGTCTACGTGGAAACAACTAAAAAGCTAGCCCACTACCCTCTTGGAGCACTCCCTCCTTTTCAACAATGCTTTAAAATGAATTTTAAGTAAATCACTTTCCAATTCCCTTTCATGAAAAAAAATGGTCAAAAGATACCAAAGTGTGACAATACAGACATCCCAAAGGAAAGGCAAAATGGGATGAATACTCAGCCATCGGAGTCCTGCATTACAACAGTGACTACATTTCTTATTTTTTTTAAAAAAGTACATAATTGGGTGTACCACAGTATCTTTACAGTGCAGAAGGAGGCCATTCAGCCCCATTGAGTCTGCACTGGCTCTCTGAAAGAGCATTCTACCTACTCCCCTGCCTTATCCCCGTAACCTTGCACGTTCTCCCTTTTCAGGTAGCAATCCAATTCCCTTTTGAACACCTCGATCGAACCTGCCCTCACCACCCTCTCAGGAAGCCCATTCCTGCCCCCACCACCCTCTCAGGAAGGTTGTTCCAGACTCCAACCACCCTCTGGGTGAAAAAACTTTTCCTCACATCGCATTTACTCCTTTTGCCAATTATTTTGAACCTGTGCCCTCTAGTTCTTGATGTTCTCTGGGGTGGGAACAGTTTCTCACTATTTACCCTGTCCATACCCCTCAGGATCTTGAATACCTCCTTCAAGTCTCAGCCTTCTTTTCACCAAGGAAAACAGTCCCAGCCTCTCCAATCTATCCTCATAGCTGCGAATCTCCTCTTCAGTGCCCACACATCCTTCCTCAAGTTTGGGTGTAAGGGCAGTTTAGGACATCCTGAGGTTGTGAAAGTCGCGATATAAATGCAAATCTTTCTTCATGTTTAGATTAAAAAAAAACCAAAATTAATGTAAATCTGGGCATTTTCCCCACTTGCATTGTAAGTATGACATTGTTTAATTTATGAACAGAATGCTCTCATTTGAAATTATTTGACGGCTGCTAATTTTTCTTTGGCTGAAAGAGGAATTTATCGAGCCTCCCCTGACGACAGATTTAGTCTTTCAGTGCTGACTGAATTGACCTCACCTCAGACGCTGGCAGGAATGGGACCAGTCCAGCTAGCCTCAGTGCGCACAGGAAATCATCCAGGGACTCTACAGCTGACTGCTATCCAGTAACCCACGCTTGAAACATACGTGAATAGATCGAAGACAATACTGTGTTTCGTTGTGATTCTCCAGTTGTCAAAAAACGCGCCTGCCGATTCTTTGACTCACCATCGTACTGTTTTTAGGTGCAAGCAGGGTGCTAACAACGTTGAATTTTTTTTTTTTTAAATTGTTACCTTGTTGCTCCTTCTGCACTTTGGTGCTCGTAGGTCTGGGGAGTCAGAAATAGGCAGAGGAGTCATAAACATATTGCACACTTTTACACAATGTCGGTGTTGGTCAGCGTTGTCACCACTGCTTCCTTAATCCACCTACAAACCGTCAGCGTCACGGGTCTGAGCTGCACATGTCTCAAAAAACCCGTAACCTTCACCAGCCTAGAAGGGGCAGCAGACACCTGGGGAACACCACCACCTGCAAGTTCCCCTCCAAGTCACTCACCATCCTGACTTGGGTAACCCATTGGCTGCTCCGTCATAGTTATTTGGTCAAAAACATGGAACTCTACCCCCACTCCTCCTCCCCCACAACCCCCACCGACCAACCCCCTTCCCCAACTCCCCACCCCTCCCCAACCCTCCCCCACCAGCCCTGCCCCCCCCCACCCCCCCCCACTCCCCACCCCCCTCCTCAACTGCCCACTCCCTAAGCCCCCCCTTACCCACCCAACACCCCCACCCACCCCATCCTCCCCAACACCCCCCCTCCCTCCCCAACCCCCTCCCCACCCCGCAAACCACCCCCCCCCCCACCCCGTCCCCCCCAACACCACCCCCCCCCCCCGTCCCCCCCAACACCACCCCCCCCCCAACCCCTGCTGGCCCCCACACCCACCCCCACAAAAAAAGCACTGTGGGTGTCCCTACACCACATGGACTGCAGCGGCTCAAGAAGGCAGCTCACCACCACCTTCTCAAGGGGCAATTAGGGATGGGCAATAAATGCTGGGCCCAGCCACATCCCATCAAATTCACGATGACCTGAAGCGGGACACTGAAAGCTGACCGAAGTGCTCGAAACATTGGTTAACTTGCATTAACAATATCACATTGCTTAAGTACACATGCCTTGTTGCGTGAAGATAATGAAAAAGTCAGCACCACAGAAAAGAAAAATAAAATTGATGGAATCTTCCCCTCAAATACACAAAAAATAGTAAATATAACTGGATCTTTTAAAACACACAAATGCCAATGAGTTGATTAAATGCATAATCTAGTCTTGGGGCTATGATTATGGTTCAGGGTTTTTTTTTTGTAAAAAAAAATGCTCTCAAGATAGTTAGTAACCAGAGGACACAGATTTAAGATAATTGGCAAAAGATCCAGAGGGGAAATGAGAAGAAATATTTTTTTATTCAGTGAGTACATTTATTTAGTGGGAATTTTCAAAAGGGAATTGGATAAATACTTGAAAAAGAGAAATTTGCAGGGCTGCGGGTAAGAGTGGGGGGGAGGGGGGAAGTGGGACTAATTGGACAGCTTTCAAAGAGCTAGCACAGCCGCGATGGGCTGAATGGAGTCTTGTGTAGGATGATTCTATGATGTGGCAGTTTGTTTCCCTCCTACCCCCAGCCCCCGCTGAATTGTTCGTCTCTTGTTACTGGCAGGCAACTTTCTATCAATTGCCGGTTCACAGGGGATTAAAAACAGGCCAAATCAGGTAGGACATCAATTAATCATCTTTCAGTTTTCTCAGCTGCTAGCCCACCAATTGCTGGATCTAGTAAATCTAATTTCACAACTCATTATACAATGATACAGCACAGAATGAGGCCATTCAGCCCAAATTTGCATCAAAAAGTTATTCAAAACTCGTTCTGGCCGCAGGAGGCCCATCAGTGTCACTCATTTTGGCTTGGGAGTCGGTGGCAGAGGTGGTCAGTGCACAGAAGAGGTCGGCCATCCAGTGCAGAAAACATATGAACGATCTCACCCATGCAGCCAGGGTAAGGCGACCATCTCATCGCTCTAAACTCACACACTCACAAGCCCATCACACCTTCACTGGCATCTCACTCACTGCCCGCTCAAGGGACATCACCACTCACTCTCTTACACACACAAACCCTCACATCTCCATCTGGCCTCATCTCCTCTGGAGGCTGCCTCCTCAGCCCTCACCCTCTTGAGGCCACTCGCACAGATCAGCATGTGCCCCCCGACAAACACACATCCTGTTATCCCCCACCCTCCCCCCCACCCCTCGCCACTAATTCCTTAGCCCTGCAGCCTCTTCCCTTGCCTGAGGCCAATTCTTCCCCTTCCCCAAGCAGGCCCTAGCCCTGAAGCCATTGAAAAGCCACCCCCCCCTGCCTTACGGCGGGTCTGGTGGGTAGAAACCTGGCCGTGATACCCCCCCCTAAAACTGATGTGGTGCTGCCTGTGAAACCTGGCTCTGATGGCCGTGAGTGCTGTCCGAAGCAAGGTGGGCAAACAAACCCTGAAGTCCCAAGTGAAGTGCAGCTCACCAGGTCGCTTATGTTCAGTTGTGACACACACACACACACACACACACACACACACACACACACACACACACACACACACACACACACACACACACACACACACACACACACACACACACACACACACACACACACACACACACACACACACACACACACACACACACACACACACTGACGCGCTTGGATGTTCCAGCGTTAGTGATGATTCCGGCGAGCTGGGCTTATAACTTACAGATGTATTGCAATGAAGTTCCCAATGTGCGGCAGCAGGAAATGTAGCCTGCCATTGGTGGGCAGAGTGGACGATTGCAAATTGGTTTCACAATGGCACGAGACCGGTTATTGGCCCACCATGACATCCGATACCAGCGGGTACAGGAAATCCTGCCCGGAACATTTCGCTCAGGGGAAAGCTTTGGTGCGAGGTGAAAGGATTGCTCCTGTAGATGGGTAACCCCTAGACTTATTAAACCACCTTAGTTTCCTCACCCGCTACCAGGTACAAAGCATTCAGGGGGAGAGCGCAGATGCTGAGAGGCTGTTTCCCCTGGCAGCAGTGTCTAGAACCAGGAGCCACAGTCTCAGGATAAGGGGGTGATTATTTAGGATTGAGATAGGGAGAAACTTCTTCACTCAAAAGGTTGTGAATTGTTGAAACTTTCTACCTCAAGACAGCAATGGATATTCAATCGATGAGTATATAAAGGCTGAGATCGATAGATTTTTCTACACAAAGGGAATCCAGGGATATGGGGATAGAGTGGGCAGCTGCAGTGTAGTGAATGGTCAAGCAGCATTGACGGGTTGTTTACCCTGCTCCATTTACGGCCTTTGTTCTCGACTCCAACAGGAGTCTGGAGAATGCACCAGTAACATCAAGAAGAAGACTTCAAAATGTAACATCACCTCTCTCTTTCTCACTCAGCTATTCTAAGGATTGGGATCCTATCTCTGTGACGTTTTTGGAACACATCACAGAGATAGAGAATTTTAATCAAAAGGAAATTCAAGTTCCTTATGTTCTTATTCTTGCTTGTTTCATTTGGATGATAATAACCAGTAGGTAAGCTTGTGAGGTTAGTTATAATGAAAGTAGATTGTGTTTAAATCCAAGTATACCAAGTGACTGGTCAGATTCTGTTCCAAACACAAGGTCACACAGACCTGAAATGTTTGGCTGGATTTTGCCATCGCAAATTGGGCAGCCCCTGTTCCAACCGCTCCCCACCGCCAACCGTAAAATGGGGGGGTGATGATGTCCTATCCATGACTGTTCACTGACCAATACATTTTTAAACTTATCCTTTCATGGGGATGTGGGTGTCGCTGGGCAAGGCCAGCATGTGTTGCCCATCCCTAACCACCCTTGAGCTGTGTGGCTTGCTGGGCCATTTCAGAGGGCAGTTAAGAGTCAACCACGTTGCTGTGGGTCTGGAGTCACATGTAGGCCAGACCGGGTAAGGACGGCAGATTTCCCTTCCCTAAAGGGGCATCAGTGACCCAGATGGGTTGTTGCCATAAATCTCTAACGAGGATTCCCTAGAAACCGCGAGTGGAGGGGTAAGAACCCCAGCGCCGATGATCTCAGATCAGAGGTGGAAACCCGCTGAATTTAAGCATATCACGAAGCGGAAAAGACAGACAAATCATTAAAGGTGAAGGTTCGCCTGTTGGCTCCTTTGGCAGCTGCAGCTTTACCGAGGATGAACCATAAGACCATAAGACATAGGAGCAGAAATTAGGCCATTCGGCCCATCGAGTCTGCTCCGCCATTCAGTCATGGCTGATACGTTTCTCAACCCCATTCTCCCGCCTTCTCCCCGTAACCTTTGATCCCCTTACCAATCAAGAACCTATCTATCTCGGTCTTAAATACACTCAATGACCTGGCCTCCACAGCCTTCTGTGGCAATGAATTCCATAGATTCACCACTCTCTGGCTAAAGAAGTTTCTCCTCATCTCTGTTCTAAAAGGCCTTCCCTTTACTCTGAGGCTGTGCCCTCGGGTCCTAGTCTCTCCTACTAATGGAAACATCTTCCCCACATCCACTCTATCCAGGCCTTTCAGTATTCTGTAAGTTTCAATCCGATCCCCCCCCTCATCCTTCTAAACTCCAAAGATTCCAACATGGGTGATTTAGGCCCAAAATTCTAGGTACCGTCACGCCAGTCTCCAAAGTTGCGGAAGGCGAGCAGAGGCTAAAATTTGGCAGCCTGCCCGCCATTTCGTAATGATTAACTGACGAGCTATTGAGCTTGTTAACAACCCAACTGTCTGCAATTTTTCATTGCCCGCTGTGTTTTTTGGACCTCGGCCGTGAAATGGTTTGGGAGCGGTTTATGGCAGCTTTGACCCCTCCTCTGCATGGTGTTCCAGTCCACAGTCCTGATTGGGCGCGGGCGGTGCCTCCCATCGCACATCTCATTGGCTCATTCCCACCAGTTGGCCACTAATTATCTACCCGGCCCTTCATTGGCTGAGCTGAGACAGCAGGGGGAGGAGTGAGTGGACCATTCAGTTTCTGCTCTGCTTTAAGGGTGTGATTTCACTGGAGGGGGTGCAGAGGAGATTCACCAGGATGTTGCCTGGGATGAAACATTTAAGTTATGAAGAGAGGTTGGATAGACTTGGATTGTTTTCGTTGGAGCAGAGAAGACTGAGGGCGACCTGATCGAGGTGTACAAGATTATGAGGGGCATGGACAGTGTGGATAGGGAGCAGCTGTTCCCCTTAGTTGAAGGGTCAGTCACAAGGGGGCATAAGTTCAAGGTGAGGGGCAGGAGGTTTAGGGTGGTGATGGTCTGGAATGCGCTGCCTGGGAGGGTGGTGGAGGCGGGTTGCCTCACATCCTTTAAAAAGTACCTGGATGAGCACTTGGCACCTCATAACATTCAAGGCTATGGGCCAAGCGCTGGTAAATGGGATTAGGTAGGTAGGTCAGGTGTTTCTCACATGTCGGTGCAGACTTGATGGGCTGAAGGGCCTCTTCGGCACTGTGTGATTCTGTGATTCCCTCACCCCACAAAAACAGCAAAATCCAGCCCCTAGACTCGCTTTCCCTCTCCATAGATGCTGCTAAGACTGCTGAGTGATTCCAGCATTTTGTTTGGCTTTCAGATTTCTAGCGTCAACAGTATTTTGCTTTTGGACTGACGATAATCAATTGTTTTGTCAAAATAAACAGTCAGTATCGATGGTGGTGTCCTGGGGACACGAGTTCAAAGCCTGTCACTGCAGCTGGTGAACTTAAACTAGGGATGGGCAATAAATGCTGGCCCAGCCAGTGAAGCCCACATCCCACGAATGAATAAATGAGTGGAGGGAGTGAATATTTGTGGACATGGTGCCAATCAAGCGGGGCTGCTTTGTCCTGGATGGTGCTAAGCTTCTTGAGTGTTGTGGGAGCTGCACTCATCCAGGCAAGTGGGGAGTTTTCCAACACACTCCTGACTTGTGTCTTGTAGATGGTGGACAGTCTTTGGGGAGTCAGGAGGAGAGCTACTTGCTGCAGGATTCCTAGCCTCTGAACTGCTCTTGTAGCCACAGTATTTATATGGCTAGTCCAGTTCAGTTTCAAGTTAATGGTAACCCCCAGGATGTTGGTAATGTGGGATTCAGCAATGGTAATGTCATTGAACATCAAGGGGCGATGGTTAGATTCTCTCTTGTTGGAGATGGTCATTGCCTGGCACTTGTGTGGCACAAATGTTACTTGCCACTTGTCAGCCCAAGCCCGGATATTGTCCAGGTCTTGCTGCATTTGGACATGGGCTGCTTCAGTATCTGAGGAGTCGTGAATGGTGCTGAACATTGTGCAATCATCAGCGAACATCCCCACTTCTGAGCTTATGATGGAAGGAGGGTCATTGATGAAGCAACTGAGGATGGACAAGGACACTACCCTGAGGAACTCCTGCAGTGATGTTCAGTTGCATTTAAATTCCACAAGCTGTTGTGGTGGGATTTGAACATGTCCCCAGTACATTGGCCTGGGCCTCATCATTGCTAGCCTAGCTCAGTTCCACTCACACCATGCCTGCAGCTCCCCCGGTCTCTCCCTGATCAGATATCCTGTGACCAAGCATCACATGATGACATTGTTACATTATCGATCCTCTAGGAATGCCTCCAAAGAGTTTGCCATCCTGTTTCAACCTCCAGAAGTAAGGCCATTAAGACCCAGCAAACCTTCATTACTTTTTTTAAGAGATCAATTCCCCTTATCCATCTTCTCACAATAAACCTCAATCCGTGCAATCTTCAGAATTGATCAGAAATACAAATAACTTAACTTTAAAGCTAAGATTGACAAATTTTTGTTAGTCATAGATGTTAAGGGATATGGGGCAAAGGTGAATATATGGAGGTAGGTCACAGATCAGCCATGATCTCACTGAATGAGGGAACAGGCTGAAGGGGCTAAATGACCTCCTCCTATTCTCCTCTTGTTGAATGTTACTCATTATGTTATGGGTTGCTGTTGTAAGTTACTGCAGAAGGCTACTAACCTTTAGGTGAATGATTCATCAGATTTTCCTCCTTACTTCTAACATGCAATTGTTTTAACTTGCACCCTCAGTCATCGAAGCCTTCGCAGCACAGCATTATCTAGTTTGCTGATTTTATTCTTTTCATCGTAAATTTATTCAGTACCACGAGGGATCAGGACATAGCAGATAGGGTGAAACTGTTTCCATTGGTGGAAGAATCGAGAATCAGAGGGCACAGATTTAAGGTAATTGGCAATAGAAGCAATGGCAACATGAGGAAAAGCTTTTTTTATATATACAATCGAGTGGTTAGGATCTGGAATGCACTGCCTGAAAGAGTGGCGGAAGCAGATTCAATTGAGGCATTCAAAAGGGAAAGAGATTATTATCTGAAAAGGAAGAATCCAAAAAGGAGGGGCAGTGGCACTAGGTGACTTGCTCCTTCAGAGCCAGTGGGCTGAATGGCCTCCTTCTGAGCTGTAACGATTCTGTGAAATTTAAGAACTCCAACCAGCTCAACTCTAAGTTTCCTTTTTTCTGAAGAAAGCAACCCACTTCCTTCATTATCACTTCTATTTGTCTCAGAGTGCTTCTGCATCATTTACATTGCGATAGAGCCTTTAACGTAGTAAAATGTCTCAAAGTGCTTCACAGAAATGATTATCGAACAAAATTTGACACTGAACCACATATCAGGACAGGGGGTTAAAAGCTTGGTCAAGCAGGCAGGTATTCAGGTGCATCTTAAAGGAGGAAAATGAGGTGGAGAGGAAATTCCCAAAGTTTAGGACCAGCAGGAGGCATGGCCGTCACTAATGGAGGGATGAAAATTGGGGATGCCCAGGAGGCCAGAATTAGAGGCTCTCAGATATCCCTCAGGGTTGTGGGGTCGGAGGAGATGGGGGAGGAGTGAGGCCATAGAGGGATTGGAAAACAAGGGTGAGAATTTTAAAATCGAGTCATTGCTTAACCTGGAGCCAGCGTCGGTCAGTGAGCAGAATGGTGATGGGTGAATGGGATGAGATGTGAGTAAGGACATCTCAAATTCAGTCCAATTCATCCAATAATTAAGTGACCAGATCTACACACACAACTCCAAGTGCTATTTGTCCTAAATTTTGCACAGTTTTCATCGCTGCTAGTGTAGCATTGCGCTTCACTTTACTAAAGTATTTAATGTTCCTAGGAAGCCAGGAGTGAGACTAATTTCCCTTCATACATGGGAGCCCCTTAGCCTTTGTCTTTTAGCAAGGAGTCCCCAAACATTCCGGTGGATAAACAGAAAATACTCAGCAGGCAAGGCTGCATCTGCGGAGACAGAAACAGAGCTAACGCTTCAGGTCAACAACCTGCCAACAGAACTGGAAAAAGTTAAGAGATGTAACCAATTTTAAACAACTACAGAGGCGGAGAAAGGAGGGAAGAGCACAAAAGAAAGTTGGAAGGCCGGAGAGATTAAACGACAAAAAAATGGATGATGGTGCAAGTGGGTGGTGATGGCGCAAGTAAAGAAACAAAAGATGTCTCTTAGCGGAGGTGTAAATGGTAATGCCAGATTTGTTACCAACAGCTGCTGCCTGAACAATGAAGGCAATGGTTACAATCTGATGGAGCTGAACTCAGTGTTGAGTCTGGAGGACTGAAAGCCTCACTGAAAGATAACATGTTAAGATGATGGGATAGAAAGCCACATATCCAAATTTGCCAATGGCACAAATATAGGCAGGAGTGTGATGGAATACTCCCCACTTGCCTGGATGAGTGCAGCTCCAACAACACTCAAGAAGCTTGACAGCATCCAGGACAAAGCAGTCTGCTTGATTGACATCCCATCCACAAACATTCACTCCCTCCACCACCAATGCACAGTAGCAGCAGTGTGTACCATCTACAAGATGCACTGTAGCAACTCACCAAGGCATCTTAGACAGCACCTTCCAAACCCACGACCACTACCATCTAGAGGGACAAGGGCAGCAGACACATGGGGAGCACTACCATCTGGAAGTTCCCCTCCAAGCCACTCACCATCCTGACTTGGAAATATATCGCCGTTCCTTCATTGCTGCTGGGTCAAAATCCTGGAACTCCCTCCCTAACAGCACTGTGGGTGTACCTACACCACATGGACTGCAGCGGTTCAAGAAGGCAGCTCACCACCACCTTCTCAAGGGGCAATTAGGGATGGGCAATAAATGCTGGCCCAGCCAGCGATGCCCACATCCCTTGAGTGGAGAAGGAAAATGTCAAAGAAATGGTAATAGATTAAGTGAATGAGCAAAACTGTGGCAAGTGGATTTCATTGTAGGCAAACATGAGGTCATGCACTTTGAATGTAAAAAGGATAGAACAGGGAACTTTCTAAATGGTGAAAAACTACAAACAGTGGGGCTCCAGAGAGACTTGGGCGTCCAGTAGGTAGATCGCTAAGACGTCATGAACAGGTATAAAAAGCCATGAGAAAGGCTAACAAAACGTTGGCCTTTATATCTAGAGGACTAGAATTTCTCTCTCTTTAATCTTTCCTGGGATGTGGGCGTTGCTAGCAAAGCCATCATTTGTGGTTCATCCCTAATTGCCTTGAAGCGAACACTTAAGAGGGCAGTTAAGAGTCAACCACATTGTTTCGGGTCTGGAGTCACATGTAGGCCAGACCAGGTAAGGGACAGCAGATTTCCTTCCCTAAAGGACATTAGCGAACCAGATGGGATCTTACAACAATTGATAATAGTTTCACGGTCACCGTTAATGAGACTAGCTTTATATTCCTGATTTTTGTTAATTGAATTTAAAATCCACCAGCGGCCGTGGTGGGATTTGAATACATGTTCCCAGAGCATTAGCCCGGGCCTCTGGGTTACTAATCAAGTGACATTATCACTAGGCCACCATTTCCCCAATATAAAGTGTTCTGATCCCTGTGGGGGGGAAACCATAAACCAAAATAACCAAATTTACTGGCTGACCCACAAATGAAGGAATTCTCAACAACTCTCCGCTTTCTATAGCTTCTACTTTTACCCAAAATCAGAGTCAATGCAAATTATATGAATTCACCGGCAAATGATGTTTCAAGCAAAAAGGTAAGTTTCACTTTGAATAGTCGAAACAACAAAGACACGTCTTCTGCAACCATAAGCATTCACATCACTCTACGTACAAATGTGGCCCTACATAGCTACGCAGTTCCACAAAATGCTGTTCTTTATTCACCCAGGGTAGGTCAGGAGCCCTACCTGACATCATCTTTCACCTACGGGTTTCACAGGTATGATTATCATCAGCAAGGCACGCTTGTACAAACCCTCTCTCCCTCTGGTCACGACAGTCCTGATGGTGTAGCTTTCCAAAGTTCCTTTGCAACTGGCCTGGATGCATCGCTCGACCACTTCCGGGAAAACACCCAGCTCTTTAGCGTCTCCAAGCTTTCCACACAGCTGTCCAGGATTTTGGACCTCTTTAGCCAGCTTGCATTGTACCTTTCCTGCCAAACAGAAAAACTGACCTTCCTGCATTCTCTTCCCGAGAGTAATTTCCTTTTTCTCCTCACAAGAATTATCCGTGTTCCTCTTTCTGTCTCTGTCTGCTTTGTCTTTGGCCAGGATTTTATGGCCTCCCCCGCCCAGCAGGATATTGCGGTCCTGCTGAACTGAATGGAGATTTAAATGGCTCGCTGCATCTGCTGGTGGGGGGAGACACTCCGTGGTGGGGACATGAAATCCTGGCCTTTGCGTCTGCATTTGTGTGCTGATCACCTTCACCTTCCAGCTCCTCAGCTTGTAGCTCTCCTTTGCATCCACCAGCCACATGGCTTCTTTCTTACCTTCCTTCCTGTTGTCACTGCTTCCAGGTCAAGGGTCACTCGGTCACAAGGGCCAGCACTTCTTATTATCCAAGAAAATTCCGATTGATCTCTTTACAATTGATGGAAGCTCTTAAAAGCCCTTTTCATATCTTCTAAAGAAACAATTACTGATTCCCCAGGGATTTTAAGGAAATTTGCACAGTTTCCTTACTAGTACTGCCTCCAGGTTAAAGGTCAACACAAAGCAGGCTGAAGTCATGCTTCCGCCCTTGTTTCACCACACCTGGAGTCACTTTGAGCAGCTCTGGTCACTACACCTCAGGAAGGATATATTGCCCTTGGCCTTGGAGAGAGGGCACGTGATGTCTGCCTGCACCATCGACGCCTTCCATGCTTGGCGGGCACCGTGGAGACTGGGGTGCTTCACCGACCCTTTTGCTCACATTTTGATTTGATGTTGCTAAGTTTCCTTTAAATTTTGTCTTTGCTTTTGCAGTTTCCCTTTCAGGGGCTGCTTTTAACTTTGTCCCTGACTTTGCTAATTTCGTTCATTTGGTTGACTCAAAAGCGTTACATTGGCCGTGAAGGGAGCGCTGCGTAGATTCACCAGAATGATACCTGGACTCCAGGAGTTAAATTACAAGGTGATATGAAACAAACTAGGCTTGCGCCCCTGGAATTTAGTAGGTTAAGGGTGATTTGATAGAAGATTTCCCAGAAATTAAAGGGAACAGATAGAGAGAAACTATTTCTGTTGCTTGGGGAGTCTAGGACTAGGAGGCATGGTATAAAACTTAGAGCCAGACTTTTCAGGAGTGAAATTCAGAAACACATCTCCACGCAGGAGGATGGTAGAAGTTTAGCTTATTATATTTTATTTTCTTCTTGAGGGAAGGAAGCATTTCCTCCATGGTGGCATGTCTTAGATTGACAAATCACAACGCTGAGTTTTTAAAAAATATATTTTTATATACATTGAATGAGCTTTCATCATGATTATTTACCCATTTCTTGTTTCATCACCTAGCAACTCTAGACAGGGAGGGTTTAAAGTCTGTTTGTGGGTAGTTGCTAATGAACAGAGGTTGCCATGAACAGACAGGGACTTTTTAAAAATTCATTCACGGGATGTGGGCTTCGCTGGCTGGGCCAGCATTTATTGCCCATCCCTAATTGCCCCTTGAGAAGGTGGTGGTGAGCTGCCTTCTTGAACAGCTGCAGTCCCCATGGTGTAGGTACACCCACTGTGCTGTTAGGAAGGGAGTTCCAGGATTTTGATCCAGCGACAGTGAAGGAACGGCCGATATATTTCCAAGTCAGGATGGTGAGTGACTTGGAGGGGAACTTGCAGGTGGTGGTGTTCCCCTGGGTCTACTGTCCTTTTCCTTCTAGATAATAGTGGTCGTGGGTTTGGAAGATGCTGTCTAAAGAGCCTTGATGAATTCCTGCAGTGCAGCTTGTAGATGGTACACGCTACTGCTGCTGTGTGTCGGGGGTGGAGGGAGTGAATATTTGTGGATGGGGTGACAATCAAGTGGGGCTGACTTTGTCCTGGATGGTGTCGAGCTTCTTGAGTGTTGTTGGAGCTGTACTCATGCAGGGAGGTGGAGTGTATTCCATCACACTCCTGACTTGCGCCTTGTAGATGGTGGACAGGCTTTGGGGAGTCAGGAGGTGAGATAACTCACTGCAGGATTCCTAGCCTCTGACCTGCTCTTGTAGCCACAGTATTTATACTGTGCCCAGGCACAACTGGAGGTTATTGTGATGAAAGTGTTAGAAAAAGAGCTAAATGGATACTGTGCTAGTAAGACATGTGTAACAAGGCTAAGATCTGACACTATATTTTTATACATATCTCCTCATAGCTACTTCCTAAAATGTTAAAACTAGGCAATGACATTTAAAAACGACTGAAGCTCTGTCTGGCTTTGACACTCAAACAATAAGCCCTATTTGACAGTATCACAGCACCTTGTTATCTCTAAAGAGACGCTAATGACCCCTTTGGGCTGCAGTGACCAAATTCAAAGGGAATTATACAAAGGCCATCTATACTTCATAAGCCAGGCCCGGCCACCTGAGTCTACTAGTCAGCTAGGACAAAGTGCCCTGCAACCTTCCTTTCAAATTCTTAATGGTTAGAATATTAACAATCTCAGGAACCCAGACATAGGAATATACACCCTTTGTCAAAGCCAATGTAGAGAGGTAGGAGTCATGTTACATGATACCACACTCCCCCACCCAACCTCAACTGGAGGAACCTGTAATATTGCCTTGTGCAGCTGCAAAGCTCAGTCTGGTATCTTCCATCTACCAAGCAGCAGCACAGAACAAGGATCTGTCCAGGTTTGAATGCCTGGCCCCCATCTACACTGACCCTATTGGATCATCTGTGCCATCGCCTAGCAGACTACTTTATCTCCGTGAGCCTATCTCATCGTGGAAATGTGAATTATGCAGCATCAGTTTTCATCCTGCCAACGTCTGTAAAGGAATACACATTGGACTTTGATTCTGGACTCTGGACTCATGTGAAACGATAATTCTTTTCTCTGTGGTCTTTGCTGCGTAAATCTTTCTCTCTCTGTCCCGCTTTTAATATATGAGTGAAAAGTAGGCTACATTGCTACTCTCCTCCTGCGTTTTGACTGTGCATGACTTTTTTATTCATTCATGGGATGTGTGCGGCGCTGGCTAGGCCAGCACTTATCGCCCATCCCTAACTGCCTTTGAAAAGGTGGTGGTGAGCTGCCTTCTTGTACCATGTGGTGTAGACATTTTAGTGGTTTGATACAACGAGACCATTTCAGAGCCAACCACATTGCTGTGGGTCTGGAGTCACATGCAGGCCAGACCAGGTAAGGTCAGCAGATTACTGAACCAGGTGGAATTTTGCGATCAACAATAGGAGCGGGAGCAGGCTATTGAGTTGGATGATCAGCCATGATCATAATGAATGGCAGAGCAGGCTTGAAGGGCTGAATGGCCTGCTCCCGCTCCTAATTTCTATGAATTCAAATTCCATCATCTGCTGTGATATGATGAGATTTGAACCCAGGTCCCCAGAGCATTATGCTGGGTCTCTGGATTACTAGTCCAGTGACAATACCACTATGCCACCACCTCCCCCAGAGGGAGAATAAACTAACCCTCTGAGTTTATCCTATCTAGAGTTTGCTATGGGGTTGTTAATATAAATGGGATCACACCAAAACTGAGGGGTTGGGAAATATGCCACTGATTATAAAGAGGGAATTATAAAGATGGGTGGTGGGAGGAGAAATCAGGGCTGTTTAATCTAAACTCCCTCCTGTCTGTAACACATGGCTGTTTGAAGGTCTGCTTTTAGCACATAATTTTGGTCTTAATTGCCGATGAACTGGAAGTGCTTGCCTGGAAGTGTTAAACAGACATCTGCAGGTTCAGCATTCGGGCTGATTAGTCACAACTTTCAGGGAAAAGTGGGATCCATTAAAGTGTGAATTCTCCGGCTGACACCTATCAGCACATTGCAGGATGGATCAGAGACTGAGGGAGGAGCTCACACATTCATGGATGCCGCACTGGAGATCCTGGTGAAGGAAGTCCAGAGGAGGATGGATGTCTCCCATCCGCAGGGAGGGATACTGGTCACCTCACCCTCCTCCCCCTCTTGTTCCTCTCTCCAGCAGCAGCTATGTTGCGATGCTCTGCATCCTTCCCTCCTCCCGTTCCTTATGCAGATCAAGGATGAACCCCCGCCCTCCCCCCTCCCCAGTCCCCAGTGACCCCTTTGCCCTGGTGACCCCTATACAGTGTCCCACAAGGTGGAGTAGCACAGCCCTCACTCTTTTCAGGTGAAGTCCTCAGAGAATTTCAGGGATAAATGTTGATGAAGTCTTGACCAAGAGCCTCAGAAATTCTCCTGATGTATTTCAAAAATCTCCTTAATCAGCTGGTCACTGGTAGTGGAAGCTGTTGGCCTAAGCTGTTAGGTCCCTATCCACCAAAAGGTTATGCAACCCAGTTAATGAATGCTAGCGGGTAATGTAAGTGGCAATTATCCCCCTTGATGTTGCTCTGGGCAGATTGTCTTTGTTTAAGCTCCAACTCCTTACTTACAGCTGTGTTTTGTGCTAAATGTGGGCAAAACCAGTTGACTAGTTCAGAGGCTCTTTGGTGCCTGAAGAAGCCATCGAAAAGCACCTCCAACTCTCACTCTTATCCGGACATCCCGTTGCCTTATCTCAAAGCTTGAGAACTAAGCAAAACTTGAATGTGGAGACCTTTCAGTATCTTGTGCCATGAAACGTGTCTGGAAGTGATGTCTCATCACTCCATCATGCAGAGTTTTGGAGGAGGAATTGGTACTGTCTCTGGACTAGTGAGCCAGAGACTTCGGGTGGTGCTCTGGGATTCTGGGTTCGAATCCTGCCATGGCAGACGGTGGAATTTGAATTCAGTAACAGTCTGGAATTAAAACCATGAAACCATTGTTAATAGTGCCCTTGAGGGAAAGAAATCTGCTGTCCTTACCTGGTTTGGCCTACATGTGACTCCAGACCCACAGCAATGTGATTGACTCTTAATTGCCCCTCTGAACAAGGGCAGTTAGGGATGGGCAATAAATGCTGGCCTTGCCAGTAATGCCCACATCCCATGAATGAATTAAAAAAAAAACTTGATAACAACAACAACAACTTATATTTATATAGCACCTTTTAACATAATGGAACGACCCCCAGGCCCTTCACAGGAACATCATCAAACAGAGAGTGACATCGAGCCACGTAAGGAAATATTAGGTCAGATAACCAACAGCTTGGTCAAAGAGGTAGGTTTTAAGGTGTGTTCTAAGGGAGGAAAGTGAGGTAGAGACGAGGAGACATTTAGGGAGGGAATTGCAGAGCTTGGGGATCAGGCAGCTAAAGATGCAGCCACCAATGGTGGAGCGACTAAAATCGGGGATGCTCAAGGGACCAGAGTTAGAGGAGCGCAGATATCTCCGGAGGGTTGTGGGGCTGGAGACAAATACAGAGATAGGGAGGGGCAAGGTTGTGGAGCGATTTGAAAACAAGGATGAGAATTTTAAGATCGAATGTTGCTTGACCGGAAGCTAGTGCAGGTAAGTGAGCATAGGGGTGATAGGGGAACGAGACTTGCTGTGAGTTAAAGCAAGCGCAGCAGAGGTTCGGACGACCTCATGTTTATGGAGGGTAAATTGTGGGAGGGCAGCCAGGAGTGTTTTGGAATCATTAGTCTAGAGGTAACAAAGGCATAAGTGAGTGTTTCAGCAGTAGATGAATGGAGGCAGGGCCCAAAAGCCAAAATGTTCTCAAATTTGAGAGCACCGTTCCTGAAATCTCCCATGCTGATGCCCCATGGTTGTTCAGATTGGACTGAAACTTAGGCCGAAATGTTCCAATAATGTAGCGGGGCATTGCTGCGATTGTGCAGTTATTTCAGAACATACGTGCAGGTTACAGCAACACCCTAAAACATGGAAACAGTCCCGCTTGTTCCCTGGTACGGGCACTACTGAAGCTCCATTCACTCAGGTGGAATGGGACGGGTCAGATTGGTTACCTAGCAGTAACAGTCTACAACAGCTCCTTTGGCAAGCTTCCACGGATAAAGCAAAACCAGGGGGCGGCCTTGAGTGATCGCGGTGTGTGAACCGCACCTGGAATCCTTTCCCAGGTGTCAGATTCCAACTTCACAAATGATTCTCCGGGGAATAGTATTCTCAAACTCTGTAGCGCGTCCAGCATAGGATCTGGTTTCATAGCAGAATGACACAGCACCAAAGTGCCACACAAGTATAGCATCGCTTCCCTGCTTCTTCAATTCTATCCTTCTTGAAATGAACTCCAGTGCTTTGTTTAATCTCCTCGTTATGGGATGGGATGTGTTAGGTTGGTGTTTTGACTAAAGATTCCCAGCACATTTTTACGAGGCAAGATATTAAATTATGTGATAAAAACAAAAAAAAACTGCGGATGCTGGAAATCCAAAACAAAAACAGAATTACCTGGAAAAACTCAGCAGGTCTGGCAGCATCGGCGGAGAAGAAAAGGGTTGACGTTTCAAGTCCTCATGACCCTTCGACAGAACTTGAGTTCGAGATCAAGTTCTGTCAAAGGGTCATGAGGACTCAAAACGTCAACTCTTTTCTTCTCCGCCGATGCTGCCAGACCTGCTGAGTTTTTCCAGGTAATTCTGTTTTTATATTAAATTATGTACCTGGCTGTGATATATTTGTTGGAAAGACTGAATAGGGGCAAAAGAGCAAAAGGGTCCCAGGGACATATATACACAATTCACTAAAAGTAGCAACAGAGTTTACTAACGCCATTTCTAGAGGATGGAATGAAGTAATGCTGAACCTCTACTGAATCTAGGTTAGGCCTCACTTACGTAAGAGATAGGGGCAGGTGTAGGCCACTCGGCCCTTCCAGCCTACCCCACCGTTCAATAAGATCATGGCTGATCTGATTGTGGGTCTTAAGTGCACTGTCCCGCTTGCTTCCCGTAACCTCTTGGCTCCCTTGTAGATCGAAAGTCTGCCCAATCTCAGCCTTGAATATATTTAATGACCCCAGCCTCCACTGCTGTCTGAGGTAGAGAATTCCAAAGATTAACCACCCTCCGGGGAAAGAAATTCCTCCTCATCTCCGTCTTAAACGGGAGACCCCCCGCCTTTCTGAAACCGTGCCCCCCACCCCCCCCCATTCGAAATTCCCTGGCAAGAGGAAAGATTATTGTCCATGTTTCTGATCTCCACATAAGAAAAAGATATAGAGGGACTGGGGAAGACATAGGGACATAGGGCAGTGTTTTACCCCTAGCCGGGGGGGGGGGGGGGGGGGGTGGTGTTATGCAGCAGCGGGCGCTAGCGGACAGGTTCCCGATTGGCGCCCCCAATTGGGGGCGCGCCGCCATTTTACGTGGGCGGGCAAATTAAGGTCTGCCCGATGTAACGTCCGCCCTGAAGCACTGGGTGCTCCCTGTGCGAGCGGGGTGGGGAGGGGAATTCCCTTTAGCCGGGGTGGGGAGGGGAGTTCCCTTTAGCCGGGAGTGCTCTCTTTCACGCATGCGCCTGGAAGAGACCACAGATCTCCCTGAGGCAAAGCGCTGCCTCAGGGAGATCGGCTGAACTTATAAAAATTTATTAAAAAGGTATGGGAAAATTCCCCCCGATATGTCCCCTTCATGCGACACGGTCACATGAGCTGGGACATGTCCGTTACTTGTGTATAAATCCCTCGCGAAACCTCGTCCCACCCGTGGATGAGGTTCCCTGCTTTCTCGGAAGGCCGCCTGGGGTCTTCGCCTGCACCCCCACCATAAGGGAGGGCCGGCAGCCCTGACAACAACCTCAATTAGGTTATTATCAGGCCTTACTAGGCCTTTGACAGTTCGGCGGGCGCGCAGCCGATTCGGCTCCACGCCTGACGAACTGAAAATCTAACTGACGTGGGGTGACATCCGGACACATGCCCGAAGTCATCCCGAGTCATTTTAGGTGTCGACGAGCAGGTCCCATCCCCGCTCGCCAACTGGGAAATTCTGCCCGTAATAAAGCTTTACAAGGATGAGTCCAGGACTGAGACCAGGAAAGATTTAATAGGCTGGGCCTCTTTTCTCTTGAAAAGAGATGGTTGAGGAATGACCTGAGAGGTCTTTTATGGCCATAAAAAGCGTTTGACAGGATAGGTGTAAAGAAAGTGTTCCCACCTGTATTGGAGTCCAAAGCTGGGGACCATAAAAACAGGACAGTTACCAATAAACCCAGTAATGAATTCAAGAGAAACTTCATTACCGAGAGCCTGGGTCTCTTGACAGCAAGGAGCAGCTGGGGAAAATAGTATTGATGCATTTAAGAGGAAACTGGATGAACACATGGTGGAGAAAGAAATAGAAGGTTATCCTGATCAGGTAAGATGAAGTAGGGTAAGACGAGGCTTGTGTGGAGCATAAACCTGGATCAAGTGGGCTGAATGGCAGTTTCTGTGTTGTGTGTCATACATATATATTTTTTAATTGAACAATAAACAGAAAGCAGTGGAGATGCCCAATATTCAAGGCAAGGATTGCAAACTTGCCCCACTCAAGAAGGGTATGGAATTTAAATTTATTTTGACACTCCAGGAAATAAATTGTTTCTAGCGTTGGTTTGAAATCGACTGGGAATTTTCATATCATTAATGTGGGATATCATTGTCACAATTCAAACATCTACTCCTAGCTGCACTATATCCCTGCCCTCCCACCCACCCACCCCACCACCTCCCACTCCCCACCCCCCCCCCCCCCCCCCCCACCCCCCATGTGACTTAGCTAGGAAGGAACAAAGGAAAAGCTTGCTGTGGACATGTTGTACATTGCTTACCGACGTTAATGATTTCATTCAGCCGGCCTACTCACCAATTGGACATAACATTTACTAACATCTGTATCAGAGGTGAGGTGAGAGTGACTGCCCTTGGCATCAAGGCAGTATTTGACAGAGCGTGGCATCAAGGAGTCCTAGCAAAACTGGACTCAATGAGAATC
Source organism: Isurus oxyrinchus (assembly GCA_026770705.1). NCBI lineage: Eukaryota > Metazoa > Chordata > Chondrichthyes > Lamniformes > Lamnidae > Isurus > Isurus oxyrinchus. The sequence continues at coordinate 10,589,734 of JANJGN010000005.1, forward strand.
GGGAAAAACTCTCCGCTGGTTGGAGTCATACCCAGCACAAAGGAAGGTTATTGTAGTTGTTGGAGGTCAGTCATCTCAGCTCCAGGACATCACTGCAGGAGTTCCTCAGGGTAGTGTCCTCAGCCCAACCATCTTCAGCTGCTTCATCAATGACCTTCCTTCCATCATAAGGTCAGAAGTGGGGATGTTCACTGATGATTGCACCATGTTCAGCACCATTCACGACTCCCCAGATACTGAAGCAGTCCATGCCCAAATGAGCAAGAGCCGGACAATATCTAGGCTTGGGCTGACAAGTGGCAAGTAACATTCATGCCACACAAGTGCCAGGTAATGACCATCTCAACAAGAGAGAATCTAACCATCACCCCAGGACTTTCAATGGCATTACCATCACTGAAATCCCTTCTATCAACATCCTGGAGGCTACCATTGACCAGAAACTGAACTGGACTAGACATGTAAATACTGTGGCTATGAGAACAGGTCTGGGGCTAGGAATCCTGGGGTGAGTAACTCACCTGACTCCCCAAAGCCTGTCCACCATCTACAAGGCACAAGTCAGGAGTGTGATGGAATACTCCCCACTTGCCTGGATGAGTACAGCTCCCACAACACTCAAGAAGCTTGACACCATCTAGGACAAAGCAGTCCCGCTTGATTGGTACTACATCCACAAACATTCACTCCCTCCACCCCCGACGCACAGTGGCAGCAGTGTGTGCCATCTACAAAATGCACTGCAGGAACTTACGAAGACTCCTTCAACAGCACCTTCCAAACCCACGACCACTACCACATCACGTGAAGGAATAGTTGAAAGGAACTTGCATTTGTATTGTGCCTTTAACATATTAAAATATCCTGGGGGCATTACTGATCAAAATTCAACACCGAGGAGATTTTAGGGGTGTGGGAACATGATGTAGGTTTTAAAGGACTGTCTTAAAGAAGAGGGAGAGGAGCAGAGAGGTTAAGGGTGGGGATTCTAGAGCTTAGAGCCCAGGTAGCTGAAAACAACACTGCCAGTGGTGTACTGATAAAAATCGGGGACGTGCTAGAGGCCAGGATTAGAGGAACGCAGATATCTCCAAGTGTTGGAGCAGGGGCGAGGCACTATCGGATTTGAAGACAAAGGTGAGAAATTTAAAATCGAGGTGTTGCTGGAGCAGCTGAGTTGAGGCAGGAATGGAGATGGGTAATCACACGGAGATGAGGGTAGGTGGGCTTTGTGATGGAGGGACCATGTGTGGCCCAATAATATCATGTGCTGCAGGGTGCTAAATCCTATCCTAGCATAAAAACATTCCCATCAGCTCACAGTACTGCTTTTAATGCAAGACCGCTAAAGCAGATAGTACTATTCTCCACAGTGCTTAGGGAGATAAAAATAGGAGAAGACCATTTAATCCTTGAGGACGTTCCACCATTCAATGAGATTATGGCTGATATGTGAATTAACTCCATACACCCGCCTGTGCCCCATATCCCTTAATGCTTTTGGATATCAGAAATCTTTCAGTCTCAGTTTAAAATTAACAATTGATCTAGCATCAATAGTCATTTGCAGGAGAGGATTCCAAATATTGCGGCTTTATATGTAGAGCTATTTCCTAATGTCACTTCTGAAAGACCTGGTTCTGCTATTCAGGCTATGACCCTACCCTAAACTCCCCAATCAGCAGAAATAATTTCTCTTCCTCTACCTAATCCGCTCCCCTTAACACATTCAAATTCTCTCATAACTATCTAAATTGGAGGGAATATACCCCTGGTTTGTGTAATTAGTGTAGTTTCACTAAGTCCAAGTATATTTCTGGTAAACCCACACTGGAGTCACTAATGTCACTGGACTAATAATCCAGAGCTCCAGGCTGTTGCTCTGGGGACACGGGTTCAAATCCCACCACTGCTGCTGGTGGAATTTAAATTCCATTAATACATCTAGAATATAAAGCTGGTTTCAGTAATGGTGACCATCAGTCATGTTGGACTCGAACCATTAACTCCGTTTCTCTCTCTCCACAGATGCTGTCAGACCTGCTGAGTTTTTCCAGCATTTCCTGTTTTTATTTCAGATTTCCAGCATCCGCCGCATTTGGCTTTTGTGAAACTATTGATAGTCATGAAAGCCCATCTGGTTCACTAACGTCCTTTAGGGAAGGAAATCTGCTGCCCTTACCTAGCCTGGCCTACGTTTGGCTCCAGACCCACAGCAATGTGGTTTAGAATTAACTGCCCTCTGTAAAGGCCTAGCAAACCACTCAGTTCAAGGGCAATTAGGGATGGGCAACGAATGCTGGTCTTGCCAGTAATGCGCACGTTCCATGAAAGAATAAAGAAAAAACTCCTGTAAGGCAAATATATCCTTCCTAAGACTTGGTGCCCAGAACTGTTCACACTATTCCAGATGTCATCTAACGAGAGCTGAAACATAACGTCGCCCCTCTTGTATTCTACACCTCTAGATATAAAGCCCAGCCTAGACTTAAAAAGTTCAGTTCATCTGCAGCCTGTAAATTTTTGAAACTTGGGGCAGAATTTTCTCCCCGTTGGGTGGGTGGGGGGGGGGTTAGTTCAGGAGCGGGCGCACCTCCAATCAGGTGAGCACCACCATTTTACATGGGTGGGCCAATTAAGGCCCGCCCAGCGTGACATCCACCAGGAAGCGCTATGCACTCCCTGTGCGGACAGGGGGGGGAGGGGGGGGGGGGGGTAGATTCCCTCAGCTGAGAGTGTGCTCTTTCACGCATGCGCATGAAGGAGTGCACTCATCTCCCTGAGGCTAAGCCCTGCTTCAGGGAGATCGACGCCAAATTTAAAAATGGTCACTGTACAAAAATAAAATTTCCCTGACATGTCCCCTCATGTGGCACTATCACATGAGTTGGGACACATCCTTCACTTTTATTAAATGTTTAAAAATCCAGATGAAACCACATCCCGCCAGTGGATGAGGTTTGATGCTTTCTCTGAAGCCCGCCAGGGCTCCCAGTCTGTCCGCCTACCTTAAGGTTGGACGGGCAGGTCCTTTAACTACTTCAGTTCGTTCTTAAATGGCCTCAGTTGGCCGTTGACAGGTCGGCGGGTGTACAGCTGATTCGGCCACGCCCCCACCTACCTGAAAATTGAAATGACGCGGGGTGATGTCAGGAGTTCCACCCGACATCATCCCGTGTCACTTTTACACATCGGCGAGCACAAATAATTTCTTTTCCTCTACAACCCCCAGCCCCCGCTCGCCGGCCTCAATATCCTGCCCTTGATGTCGTTTGCTCGATCCTTCTGGTCCCTGTTGTAAACTTTCTCAGTTCCCTTAGTGTCTCTTTGTAACTCAGATGCTTAACTTCTAGTACCAGTCCAGTTATTGCCCTCTGTATTCCCTCCACAACCATCGACGCCGCTTCGTTTTTTTTAAAAAAAAAAGAAAAACATTCTTTCATGGGATGTGGGTGTCGCAGGCAAAGGGGCGCATTTGTTGGCCATCCCTAATTGCCCTGGAGCGGAGTGGTTTGCTAGGTCATTTCTGAAGGCGGTTAAGAGTCAACCACATTGCAGTGGCCGCGTTACACACCTCCAGTTTGGCGCTCATACCGTTCAGAATTTTCCGAAGAACTGGACTCAAAACGTTAACTTTTCTGCCCTTTCTGCCTTTTGGGTGCTGTTTTTTTTTAAATGGTTTGTGCCAATACCTGGTCCAAAGACTGGCAAGAGAGGAAGGAAGCCAGTTAGGACCATGAGCCTGTTCTGCCATTCAGTTAGATCATGGTTTAGATCACAGATGATCTCTTATCTATCTGCCTTACTTCCTTTAGAATTCCTTCCCAACAAAAATCTGCCAACTTCAGTTTTGAAATTTTCAATTGGCCCAAGCCTCGAACAGTATTTTTTTTGGGGGGAGCAGAGGTGGAGGGGGGGGTGTTGGGCAAGAGAGAGAGAGAGAGAGAGTTCCAGATCACCATTACCTTGCTGCCAGGTGTGTGAAATGAAGACAATTTATGAAATGAAATAAAATCCCACATCCACAAATTGATTAAGTTGAATTCAGTTTCAGGCACTAGAGTCTAAAGCCCTAAGCTATGGGTTTGAAACCTGGCTCTGTCAGGCACTCAAAGTAAATTAAATCATTAGAGTAAATGATGCAGAAGATATAGTTCAGAGACTGATGGACTGAATTAATATGTCACTGAACAATTACATCTTATTGTGAGGAAAGCTTGTTGAGAAACATTTAACATTAACCTAATTTAAACCATAGAACCATATAGCACAAACGGAGGCCATTCAGCCCATCGAGCCTGTGTCAGCTCTTTGAAAGAGCTCTCCAATTAGTCCCGTTCCCCCCTGCCCTTTCCCCATCGCCCTGAAAATTTTTCCTCTTCAAGTCTTTATCCGATTCATCTTCTGAAACTTACTGTTGAATCTGCTTCCACTGCCCTTTCAAGTCGCCGCATTGAATAATCCACCTCAACTTCCCTTTGACTCTTGTTCCCTTAAATCTGTGTTGCCTGGTTACTAGCCTTCCTTCCAGCGGAAAGTTTCATTTTTATTTCATTCAGCTCGGGTCCTCTAATATTTTTGAACACTTTGGTCATATTTCTCCTCAACCTTTCCTGCTCCTGGATTGGCTGAAGTTCCCCATCCCTGGTATCGTTCTGCTGGACCTTCTCTGCACCCTCACCAAGGCATTGACATCCTTCCTAAAGTGTGGTGCCCAGAATTGGACACAATGCTCCAGCTGAGGTCGAACCAGTGATTTATAAATGTTTAGTAAAACTTCCTTCCTGTGAGATTTTCCTTTCCTTTAAAAACATTTCAGATTAGATTATCTTTGAATTGCTGTGAGGTTGCAAGCAATATGTTCAGAGAGAAGAACATGCAATGTCTTATCCTCCAAAAGTCAAAATTCTACATTTTCTGGGGGATTGGGTTGGGGGGAGGTGGGGAAGGTGGGGGGGGAAGAGGTACTCCCAGACCCTCAAGAACATAACTCTCACCCCTTCAACATGCATGCTCAGAAATGTCCAGATCTGAGTTTGATCTTACTGAAACATAAGATTCTGGGGGGGCTTGTGAGGGTAGATGCTGAAAGGGTATTCCTCTTGCGGGTAACCTAGGATGAAGGGGGTCACAGTTCCAAAATAAGGGGACTCCCGTTTAGGATGGAGCGGAGCAGGAATTCCTTCTCTCAGAGGGGCTGTTAGTCTGTGGAATTCTCTTCCACAAGAGAGCAGTGGAGGCTGGGTCATTGAATATATTCAAGGCCAAGTTAGACAGATTTTTGATCAACAAGGGTAATGGGCGGGGTGCAGGTAGGAAAGTGGAGTTAAGGCCACAATCAGATCAGCCAATCGAAGGGCCAAATGGCCTATTCCTGCTCCTATTTCTTTTCTTATGCTCCAGTGTCACTGCTGCGTAGTTCCTTTACAGCACAGGTACAGTCAGGCAGAAAAGCGCCAATGTCTGTCTCACCCACCTTCTACCCTTTAGAAAATTAAGATAATGCTGCATTGTCTCAGTGTGGTCAACCCAAATAAAAACCTCACAAAAGTGGCCCCAAAAAAAGGGGAGCAAACAATGAACATCAAAATCTCATGTAACTCAAGGAAAGTCAATGAATTAAAATATGTTAGGGTATGGTAGCCTCGTGGTTACGTTACTGGGCTGGTAATCCAGTGGCCTTCGACTGGCCTGAAGATGTAGGTTCAAATCCCACCACGGCAGCTGGGACATTTAAACCCAATTAATTAAATGTATCTGGAATTGAAACGAAAGCCAGTCTCAGGAATGGTGACCATCAAATTACTGGATTGTCATAAAAAAACCATCTGGGTCACTAGTGTCTCTTTAGGGAGGGAAATCTGCCGTCCTTACCTGGTCTGGCCTACATGTGACTCCAGACCCCACAGCAACGTGGTTGACTCTTAACCACCCTGGCACCCAATTGTACAGGGGTAAGGAGAAAAAGACGTTTCTACCATACACTCCAGCTCCCCGAAGTAGTTCACCTTCTAACATCCTGGTAATTAAATGATACTATGATAATGGGATTACTGCATAATCATGGCAATCAATCTCTTATCAAACGAGGCTACAACAGATCCAGATATGAACGCTGCCAGCGGCAGAAATATTTAGGAGCCATGGTTCCGAAGTCACTTGTTCCCCCCAGTATAGTTACTTGTCAGATATCATTTCTTATGAAATGTGATGTTTACAGCTATTGGCTTAATCAAGACTTCTTTTTAAAAATTACCATTTTGCCTTCGCTCAGGTCCATTCTGAAACTTTTGTGGTCACGGGAGGCCATTCTGCCCATCGTGCCCGAGCCAGCTCTCCTAATGAGCAAGGCACCTGGTGCCACTCCCCTGCCTTATCCCTGTGGCTCTGCACGTTCTTCCTTTACAGATAATAATCCGATTCCCTTTCAAGTACCTCAGTGGAACCAGCCTCCACCACACTCTCAATCAGTGCTTTCCAGATCCTAACCGCTTGCTGCTTGAAAGTTTCTCCTCATGACGCCATTGCTTCTTTTGCTAATTACCTTAAATCTGTGTCCCCTTGTTCTTAGCCCTTTCGCCGGCGAGAGCAGTTTCTCTTTACCTGCTCTGTCCAGACCCCTCCTGGTTTTAAACACTTAGATCAAATCTCCTCTGTCTTCCCTTCTCCAAGGAAAACAGTCCCAACTTCTCCAATTTATTCACACAGGTGAAGTTCTTCATCCCAGAGTCATTCTTGTCAATCTTTTCTGTACTCCCTTTGCCTTTGTTAAGCTCGCAATGCCCGACCCTGCCAAGAGCTAATAGCTTCTGACTTCAATTGTGCACTGACATTCTACACATCCTCATCATAAAGAAACCTTACGATGCCCCAACAACTTGGATTTATATAGCACCTTCAATTTGGTAAAGCATCCCATGGTGCTTCACAGGAGTGAATATATTGACGTTGAACTATCTAACGAGACATTAGGACCAAAGCGTGGTTAAAGGGGTAAGTTTTGAAAGAGGGCTTCAAAAGGGTAGGGAGTGGTGGAGGTACAGGGAGATTTAGGGCCTAGGCAGATGAAGGCACAGATCTGGAGAAGGGCAAGTAGGTTGGAGGATCACAGAGATCTTGGAGGGTTGTAGAGCTGAAGGTGGTTATACTGAGGCCCTGTTAGCTTCCTTAGTTTGGAAGAAGAGCCGGGGACTTCTTCCCAGTGTTCTGGCCCATTGAGCACCATCACAAAACCAGACTAAATAGGTCATTATCTTACCATTGATTTGGGATCTTATTGTGCGCAGATTGGATGCTGCGTTTCTTTACATTAGAAAAGTGACTCCATTTCAAAAGTGTTTCCTTTCTGTAAAGTGCCTTGGGATGTCTGGAGGAGGTGAAATGCTAGCCTGTCTTTATTATGTAGGTAACTATGAACAATGAATAATTTTTATGTTATGTGGATTATAGGTATTTTAACTCCCTCCAGACTTAATGGGAGTTAAATTCCAGCGCTACATTTGAGAACAGAAGAACATAAGAAATAGAATAAGTAGGGTCTTCATTGCTGCTCTGCCATTTGCAGACATGCCAATTCTTGCAAACTGATAGCAAGAGATCTGATTTCTCAGCCAAATTCCGCCTCACTTGCGATCTCTCAAGAGGGCTCTAAAAACTTACTCATTTCAGTCATAAATGGCTAATCCCTGATCCTGAGATTATGGCCCCTGGTTCTGGACTCTCCAGCCATGGGAAACATCCTCCCAGCACCTATCCTGTCAAACCCTCTAAGAACTTTATACACTTCAATGAGATCACCTCTCATTCTTCTAAATTCTGTAGCATTAAGGCAGATTCTGCTCCTGTAGCCACAGCCATGAGAGTTTCTGGTCAGTGAAAACATACCCCCCCCCCCCCACCACCACCACCACCTCACCAAGAATGTTCCTCTCCATCAGCCATTTTATTGCTACTGTTCCGTTGAGAGGTTGAGGCACACACCTGATGGAGGCAGGAGTCTCATGAATAAGTATGAGTGATCTGCCTAAGGACAGGTCCCCTGCTCATTTCTTCCTACCTCATGGTCCTGCATGTTCCTCTTCAGATGCTCCATTTCCAACTTCAATGAGTAATGTGACTAGGGAAAGAGTATCGGAGGTGGTTTCCCTTTGCCTTCCTCACGTGTGCTTGAAGGAAACACAAGTCCTTTTCCTGACGGATCTGCTGGGAAACAGCCATTGTCCTTCGAGGTTCCAGCTCTTCTGCCATCACCACTAAAAATTCACTGGTCCTGCTGTTAGCCCTGGCTAGTAACCCTGAACGTGGGACCCATACCTGGGTCTGGGGTGACTTGCAAAGTCTTGAATGACCCTCCCGACTGTTCAATGTGGGGTAGTCATTATAGAGGCGTTATGGCAGAGAAAGAGGCTGTGCTGGCTCTCTATAGAGCAGAGCAATCTAGTTAGGCCCATTCCCCCACCGTAACACCCCATTCCCCCCGCTCCAACACCCATAACCTGCAAGTTTGTTTCCCTCGAGCACCCATCCAATTCCTTTTTGAAATCATTCGTTATTTCCGCTTCCATCGCCCTCGGTTGACCAGTCGCTACATTAAAAAAGAAAGAGTTCTTCCTCACATCCCCAGAAGGCATTTCAAAAGGTGCCAAATCAGAGGTTACGACACAGGATAAGATTACACGGTGTAGGGACAAATGGGTCTTTTTCGGGGTGGCAAGCTATAACATGTGGAATACCACAAGGATCAGTGCTGGGGCTTCAACTAATTCACAATCTACAAAAAAAGGATTTGGATGAAGGGACTGAACGTATGGTGGCAAAATTTGTCAATGCCACCAAGATAGGTGGGAGAGCAAGTTGTCAAGAGGAGGCAGAGAGCCTGAAAAGGGATATGGACAGGTTCGGTGAGTGGGCAAAAATTTGGAAGATTGAGTGGAACGTGAAAAAACGTGAACTTGTTCAATTCAGCGTAAGAATAGAAAAGCCTTTTACTATTTAAAATGGAGAGAGATTACAGAGCTTGGGGCCACAGATGTTCTGTCACCCATACCTGGTCTGGCCTACATGTGACTCCAGGGACAGAATTTTTTTGTCCTGCAGGCGGGTGCTCGCCTGACCCAAGTGGGAGTAAAATAGTGCGCGATGGTGTCGGGTGAGCCTTCTGAGGTTGTCGTGCGATATTTCACTCAGGGGGTGCCCGCCATTACTTAAGCAGCCACTTAAGGCCCTCAGCAGTCCAATGGACTGAGAGTTTTCCTTGCCGGTGTGATTTTATGCTCATCGTACGGACGAAACGGGCGGCTGACATTTTCACAAACCTCACGGGATGAAAAGGGTCAGCAGCGTTGCCAGGGTGAGTAGTGAGGAGTTTGGTAGATGGTTTGGTTGCTTATTTGAACTTGACCGCTTCATCTCTGTCCTGAGCTTCAGTCTTAGCATTTCCAGGCTTCCTTTCAGGAGCCATCGGTGTCTCCAAGGTCCCCGTGTAGACCCTTCCAGGTTTCAGACAGCCATCTCTGACCCTGGGAATGGGGATTGTGGCCTCTGCTGTGGGCCCCTCCTCTGAGGAGGAAGAGAGGGGCAGCAGGGAGAGGAGGCCGGGTGTCCCAATGCATCTTCCAGCGGAGGGACCTGTGGGAGGAGAGGTGCAGGCACAAGGGGCTCAGGGCCAGCAGGTAGTCCAAGACAGAAGGGGCTGCAGCTGACACCACTATCCTGCTGCCAGGGTTTACAGGCGGCGATGCAGCTACCTCAATATGTCTCTGGTGCAGCCCCGAAGGAGGCTCCGCCTCTCCAGGGAGAGGGTGACCTCCATTAGTCAGAGGATCGGCCCTGAGATCAGTTCTGGCTGTGTGGGTGGACACCCCATCCCAGTGACTCTGAAGGTCACAGTGGCCCTCAACTCCAATGCCTCCGGCTCTTTCCAGGGGTCAGTGGGGGATCTGTGTGGAGTCTCCCAATCAGCTGTCCACAGTTGTGTCAAGCTGGTGACAGAAACTTTGTTCAGGAGGGTACTGACCTTTATTCTTTACCGTATGGACGAGGTCAGCCAGGCTGAGCGAGCCAGAGGCTTTGCGGCCATTGCTGGCTTCCCCCGTGTCCAGGGTGCTATAGACTGTACACATGTGGCCATCAAGGCGCCAGCGGGTGAGCTCAGTGCCTTCGTCAACAGGAAGGGCTTCCACTCCATGAACGTGCAGATAGTGTGTGATCACAGGATGCAGATTCTACAAGTCTGTGCAAGGTACCCAGGCAGCTCCCACGACGCCTACATCCTCAGACACTCCCAGGCGCTGGGGCTCTTCAGTGCTCCTGCCCGGCTGGATGGATGGCTGCTGGGTGACAAGGGCTACCCCCTCAGAAGGTGGCTCATGACGCCTCTCCGCCATCCAAGAACAGAAGCTGAGCAGCGGGACAATAGGAGTGATGACTCCACAAGAGCGGTGGTGGAGAGGGCCATAGGTTTTCTCAAGATGCGCTTCCGATCCCTGGACCGTTCATGGGGAGCACTACAGTACCCCCCACCCCCAGAGCCGGCATCACAATCTGGCGCCAAGGGGGGGGTGACCCACTGGAGGAAGAGGATCTTGGCGCAGCTGCACAGGCCACAGATGAATCCAGTAGTGAGTCAGAGGAGGAGCACGGTGAGCACAATGCTGAGGGTGCGGAGCCAGACCTCGGTAACCTCCAAGGAGGCAGGAGCACTAGGGACGCTTTGATCCAACGCTCCTTCAGCTAGGCTGCTGAAGATCAGCTTCAAATGCATGCCCAAGACTGCTGCCTCCATCCGAGGTGTGTGAAAGGATCCTTTCATTGGAACATCAAGAATACTCAAAAATTCAGAGCCAACTACATCCAGCATTATGTACTGGCGTACCCTGCACCAAAACACAGGCCATGACGGCAAAAACAAAATTTATCTCAATTTGACAAATCCAAACTATTTACATAAACTTCTCTGGTCTTCATTCCCAGACTAGTATACATAAAGTAAACATAAATGAACATGAAATCACCTGTGAACTGCCCTTCTTGTGCCTTTAAACTTATGTTTGCAGGTGCTACGTCTGGATGCTCCCCCCTCGCTGGCACTGGCACTGCTCACGCTGCTGTCCCGTTGGCCTCGATGACCTTGGCGGTCGACCTCTGGCCTGTGGAGCCTGTGCTGACCCCGCCTGGGAGGGCGTGGCCAGTGCCACCGCTGGCATCTCACCAGTCACCGCAGCCTCATCAGATGCCATGGTCACTGGCAGAGGGACGAGGAGCTGTTGCCGTCATCCAGAGCGCCCTGAGACGAGCCCGCAGAGACGACAGGCAGCTCGTGCACCAACGTGAGGTCTCTGTGGACCTCCCTGTTCACCATTGATGGATGGGCACCGAGCTGGGATACTGGGTGCCTCATCTATCTCCTACACTGGTACTGACCACCTGATGTCAGTGCCTGTGTGAGGGCTTGCAGGTCCGAGCGTAACCCCAGGAACCCCTGATTCTATCCCGAGAGGAGCCTCTCCATGAGAGTTGGCACTTTCTCCATGGAGGAGGCAGTGCCCTCGGCCACGAGGGTCAACGCAGTACTCATGCTCTGCATGGACTCCTCCATCATGGAGACAATGGCACGCAGACCCCCCTGGATCTCCGCCAGATCCTCCTGCACATCTCGCTGGACATTCAGCATCTGCCACCTAATGGACAACTCCAGAGGCTCATGATCTGCCTTCGACTGAGCGTCACCCTGGTCCCTAACAACCCTCCGGCTGTAGGTGTCCTGGGCACTCTCTGCCTCCGCCTGCACCTCAAGCGAGCATGAAGTGCCCTCACCAATGTGCACCGAGATACTAGCCACCAAGCTAATGCCCACTGAGGTGCTGGTGCCTGCTTCAGAAAGCGGGTGTGACGCAGCTCCAAATGATACCCAGTGGTCCTCCGGTGTCGGGGGTGGCTCTTCGGGGTCTGGAGATCAGACGCCTGCTGGCGAACCTAAAAGGGAGAAGAAGGACGTGTCATTAGTTAAAGTCCTCACACTGTCACTGTGCATGCCAGGCACCCTGGTGAGACAATGGAGATCTGCATCATGGTGCCAGCATCTTTCAATGATCAATGGGGACTACAGCTTTGAGGCTCCCGTCAATGAAGAGACTTCACTAGAATGGTTGCACAAGCCGAAATTCTCACCTCTGTGCACTGCACTCTTACCTTCCTCTGACACCCCCGCCTCTCCGCAGCTGGTTGTATGTGGGGTGTGCCAGCCCTCAACTCCAGGGCATCTTGCTCATAACTCAAAAGGATTAGGAGGCTAGGGTGGGGCCTCCGCTGGTTCACAACCTTTCTAGATTGCTGTGGGCTGTCTTCTCCTGAAACAACAGGAGCTTTGATGAGTCCACCCTGTACCCGCAGCGCCATTGCAGCCTGGCCAACCCCAGCTGAGGGGCACCTCCCAGGGCACATCCGAGTTGTGGCCCTCGAGCCGCAAGCCACTCAGTCCTAGCAGCCAGGGCTCACCCCCTTGGCCAGCTCTGGCGTCACTGACAGTTGGCACTTAGACTCTAACACCCCTGAGCTCCACCGGGGAACGGCCACACCTTAACACTTCACCGCACTGACCCATGCCAACATGGTACTCACCCTTCCTGAGCGCAGCGGCTCACCGAAACGCTTCCGGCACCGCACCCAGGTGCGCCGCACCACGTCACGGCTGCTGACCAGCGCGCTGCCACCTCCTCCCATTTCCGGGAAGAAGGCTCCCCTCCTGGCAGCCACCTCCTCCAGGGGCATGGCGAGGCACCCATCAAAGATCCTGGGTGGGGGGGGGTGGGGGGTGGTGCCGAGTGCCCACCCGACCTGCCCGCCGTGTCCAGCTGCGCTCGGGTCCATCAAGCCGGCTCAGGGAATGTCCTCTGTGGCGACCTTCCGGTGGCTGCCTGGGCCACCTGTAAACCGGTCGCCATTGGACCCGATAGACGACAGGACCCCTGCCCCCGCTCGGCCCGGCCCTTCCCAGCCAGTGTGAAGCCGTGTTTCACCCTGGGCGCGCCTTAATTGGCCCGCCAGTGTGAAATCACGGTCAGGGGCTGGATCGTGGGCGGCTAATGGCTTCGCGGCCACTCTCGGGCCCGTCCAATGAGGGGAGCATCCTGCCCTAGAGGTTTAACTGCCCTCTGAAATGGCCTAGCAAGCCACTAAGCTCAAGGGCAATAAAGGATGAACAATAAGTGCTGGCCTTGCCAGTGAGTTCCACATTCCTGAAAGAATAAAGAAAATAAAAATGGAATGTATGTTAGCAAATTGGACCACGGGGAGCATCTAATACTTGGTTACATCACAAGGTGTCCACGTAAGGTGTAAGGCTAGACAGACAGTGAATAATTTTGCTCTTATCAAGCCAGTTACGTTGGGTGCTTGTTATGCTGCCCAACAATCACTTTAGAATAAAAATTTACATTACACCAACACCACCGTTCAACCTTTCAACTGTTCAAAATGATAGATGGACACAATAAAGGGTTAGATTAAGGAGAGGAAGTTCAGGAATCACATGGGTTGTTAAGTACAGTTAGAGAGAGAAAAAGATAGCTATGCATGGACATTGGAAATGAAGAGCCAACAGAAGAGCCAATTGTTCTGGCAACAATCGAAGGTGAAATATCTCCTTGTGCAGCTCAGTGTCATCGTTTGTTTTATATTACTCCTGTAGGTCACCTCGGGATGTTAAAGACACTATACAAATGCAAGTTCACTTTGGGAAGGAAACCTGCCATCCTTACCTGGCCTGGCCCACGTGTCACTCCAGATCCACAGCAACGGGCTTGACTCTTAACTGCCCCCTGAAATGGCCTAGCAAGCCACGCAGTTCAAGGGGCAAGTAGGGACGAACAACAAACGCTGGCCTTGCCAGCGACGCCCACATCCCATGAAAAAAATAAAAAGAAAAGTTGTGGTTGTTACTGATTGGCCGAGAAGCGCTTTGGGATGTCCTGTTTGAGATGTCCTCAGGTCATGAGTAGCACTATAGAAATGTAAAAGTCTTTTCTTTTAAGAAATGTTATTCTTGCTTTGCTCTGTTCCGTCACACACTAAACAAAACCCTGACTGTGAATTTGAGTGGTGCGATACAAATCATTAGTGGTTTGGTTTTTAAAGGTATCTGTCATAGACACATATGTGTAGAACTGTTCAGACTTAAAGATTTGATTGATTCATTTATTTAGCGCTTACATAGTCATGGAGACAGGCAATAGCCTGGTCAGCGGCTAGGTGGAGTTCTTTAAGCCCGCCTTCAAGTTTAGTTAGTGGACATTCCTCGAGTTATTGTTTGGACTGCACCTTAGCTGCAGCCTGGATGGTCTTGGAGACCACTCTGATGTTGTGCGGTTGCACAGAGACCTTGGCCAGTCCGGAGACACTTGCCGTGAGAGATTAAAGCCAGGTAGATGAGCAGTGGGGTCTTCGATGAGAGAATGGTTTCTGGTGGATGTTTTTTCTCCTTTTGATGCATGAAATAGCTGAGATCAGCTAATGGGAAGCCAGAATGATGAAGCCTTTTCCAAGCAATTCACCGCAGTTCAACCTAATGACGCAGCCCAGAAGGTGACCACTACTCCTGTGCCGATTCTTTGAAAGAGGCATTCAAATAATTCCACTCCCCCTGCTCTTTGCCCATAGCCCTTGCGTTCCATTTCATTCATGAGATATGGGCTTCCTTTGTTCAGAGGGCATTTAAGAATCAACCACCCTATTGGCAGGTCTGGAGTCACGTGTAGGCCAGACCAGGTAAGGAGGGCAGATTTCCTTCCCTAAAGGACATTAGTGAACCAGATGGGTTTTTACAACAATCGACAATGGTTTCATGGTCATCATCAGACTTTTTAATTCCAGATTTTTATTAAATTCACATTTCACCGTCTGCCATGGTGGGATTTGAACCCAGGTCCCTGGAGCATTACCCTAGATCTCTGGAACACTAGTCTAGTGATAATGCCACTAAGCCACTGCCTCACCCTTTATAAAAAAAAAGGAATGTATTTATCCATTGGAAATGGGACATGATTTGTATCCTTTTTACCATGTCTGATGTAGGATTTACCCCAGACAATTTAATTCAAAATACCTTTTGATTGTTTTCCTATATTTCTCCCCTAACACTCTCTCTAAAATTACACAATGTCCAACCGCTTAGAAAAAGGCATCACCTCAGCTTTGATTTTCACCTTTTACAGCACAGGAACTGTTTTCCTTTATTCAGCTGGGTGATTAAAGTATAGGTCAGGAATCAAAATGCATTTCCCCAACAACGTTAGCAGAGAGAGAGAGAGAAAAAAAAAGGTGCTAAAATAATTGATTCTTTAAAAACGAAGACCATGATTTCAGCAGTGCTGAAGGGAGTATTGATCTTTCATTATTAATGGTACAAACGCTTTGCAGTGATCATTTTGTGAGGAAATCGGTGTGCTACAAGAAAGATACAATGGCAAATGTGAACCAGCTGCTCTCTGCTATGAAAATGGACACCGGAGTGAACACAGTGACACACACACACACACAGGCACATATAGACACACACACACACACATACACATATAGACACACACACACACACATACACATATAGACACACACACACACACATACACATATAGACACACACACACACACATACACATATAGACACACACACACACATACACATATAGACACACACACACACATACACATATAGACACACACACACACACACTTAATAGCACATTGTGCAAAAACACACCAAAGTGTTCCTTCACCAGCTGAAAACAGATTGCTAGAAGCAAACAATAAAAGGAACTAGAAAGTCACGATAAAGGGGCCGTGTCTTGCAGTTGTGTGTGAATCTATTATTAGCATTGATCACTGAACTCCAACCTACAGCACCAAGCCTTCACTTAGACTGGCAGCAAGTTGCAGATTGTTGCTCACCTATCTCTCACATGATCTCAACCCTCTTGTGGGTCCCGTCAAGTGACCTCGAAACTGTTTTGACAAGGAATGTATGACAGCTGCGGATTGCCTGCTCCTGCCTTTAAGGTTATTGGCAAAAAGAACCAGGAGGTGAGATGAGGGAATGTTTTTTTTATAAGAACCTCAGCGAGTTGCTGTGACCTGGAGTGCACAGCCTGAACAGGGCGTGGATGCAGATTCAATAGTAACCTTCAAATGACAATTGGGTAAATCCTTCCTTCCTTCCTTTCCCTTTCGGCTTTTCCCATGTTAAACAGGGTCACCGGAATGTTGGTTGACCACCTTCATATCACTCAACGTATTTTTGATTTGGCGGGTGGTTTTACAGCTGGACACCCTTCCTGTGGCTAACCATCCCCATTTACCCCGGCTGGGGACCAGCACCAGCATCGCTGGCATGCCTGAGCCACTGGCTGGGATCTATTGCAGGCAACAAGTCATAGAGTCATAGAGTAAAACAGCACAGAAACAGGCCCTTCAGCCCATCGTGTCCGTGCTGGCCATCAAGCACCTATCTATTCCAATCCCATTTTCCAGTGCTTGGCCTGTAGCCCTGTATATGATGGCATTTCAGATGCTCATCTAAATGCTTCTTAAATATTTTGAGGGTTTCTGCCTCTACCACCCCCTCAGGCAGTGTGTTCCAGATTCCAACCACCCTCTGGGAGAATCATTTTCCTCAAATCCCCTCTAAACCCCCTGCCCCTTACCTTAAATCTACACCCCCTGGTTATTGACACCTCCGCTAAGGGGAAAAGTTTCTTCCTATCCACCCCCTCTATGCCCCTTGTAATTTTGTATATCTCTTTCAGTTTACCCCCCTCAGCCTTCTCTGTTCCAAGGAAAACAACCCCAGCCTATCCAGTCTCTCTTCATAACTGAAACGCTGCAGCCCAGGCAACATCCTGGTCCTGGAGTGGGAGAAAACCCCCCCCCCCCCCCAGAAAACGCTGGAAAAACTCAGCAGGTCCGACAGCATCAGCGGAGAGAGAAACAGAGTTTAACGTTTCGAGTCCGTATGGATTGTGGAGTTGAAGGCGACTACAGAGAAGGAAGAGGCGGGGCCGTGGTGAGATTTGGAAACCAGGGTAAGAGTTTTAAAATGCCAGTCCAGGTGCCAATGTAGGTCAGTGAGCACAGGGTGAATGGGACTCAGTGTAAATTAAGGTATGGGCAGTTTAGAGCTTTCTCATCACATATGCCTGTACACAGACCTATAGCAACTATAAAACGGATCTGCCAATTCTCGATTTGACTTTTGCAGGATTCGGGAGGGTGAAGCTGTGTCTACTCTTTGTAATGGCCATCTCAGTTCTTCACTCCATTCACTGAAAAATAAATACTCTCGCGGCCCAGGCTGTAAGGATTTGTAACATCTTTTTCAATCTACTGCTGATTGTAGAACAAGGCAAAATAATCCAACTATCGCAGGCGATGCGTTCAGAAGCAAAATACTGCAGATGCTGGGAACCTGAAATAAAAAAAAACTGAAAATGCTTGTGTAGAGAGATTCGGAATGTCAACTCTGTCTTTCTCTCCACAGATGCTGCCAGACCTGCTGAGTTTTTCCAGCATTTTCGGTTTTTCTTTCAGATTTCCAGCATCTGCAGTATTTTGCTTTGACCTGGAGCTCTGGAGTGGGACTTGAACTCTCAGGGGATGACAGAGCTGAGCCACTCCAGCTGAAGAGAACTGGGTAAAGGAGAAACTTGCAGGGTCAACGGGGAAAAGAGCAAGGGGAGTGGAACGAATCGGAAAGCTCTTTCAAAAGAGCCAGCACCGGCGCCGTGGGCCAAATGGCCTCTTTAAAGTGCTGCCTCATTCTAAGATTCCTCGACATATTCGTTCTCTGTTATGAAAGAACAAAATTAAAAAAAGGGAAGAATTTGCGTTTATATAGCAACTTTCAGGACATCCTAAAATGCTTCGCAGCCAATGAGGTACTGTTTGAAGTGTAGTCGCTGTTGCAAGGTAATGGAGAGACAGATGCTGCCTTAGCCTGCTGAATGTTTCCAGCGCTTTCAGTTTTTTTATTTCTCTGAACTCATCGCCTGCGATAGTTGGATTATTTTGCCTTGTTCTACAATCAGCAGTAGATTGAAAAAGATGTTACAAATCCTTACAGCCTGGGCCGCGAGAGTATTTATTTTTCAGTGAATGGAGTGAAGAACCGAGATGGCCGTTACAAAGAGTAGACACAGCTTCACCCTCCCGAATCCTGCAAAAGTCAAATCGAGAATTGGCAGATCCTATAGGTCCGTGTACAGGCATACGTGATGGGAAAGCTCTGAACTGCCCATACCTTAATTTACACTGAGTCCCATTCACCCGTCAACCCTGTGCTCGCTGACCTACATTGGCACCCGGACTGGCATTTTAAAACTCTTATCCTGCCCTGTCTCCTTCCTCTCTAATCGCCTTCAACCCCACAATCCTCCAAGATATAGGTGCTCCTCCAATTCTGGCCTCTTGCCGCTCCCTGATTTCCATTAACGACCGGTGGCTATGCCTTCAGCTGCTTGGGCTCTTAGCTCTGGAATTCCCTCCCTAAACCTCCCCAACTCTCTACCTCTCGTTCCTCCTTTAAAGACTCTCCTTAAAACCTACCTCTTTAACCAAGCTTTTGGTCATTGCCCTAGTATCTCTTCATGCATCGCATTTTGTCTGATGGTACTCCTCTGAAGTGTTTTGCAATGTTTTACTACATTAAAAAGGTGCTATATAAATGCAAATTGTTGTTGAGTGTATGGCGGACACGACAATAATATTTGCCTGATAGTGCGGAACTTGAGTATTGCTGAAAGGGTTGACTTGCCAACCAATCAGCACCCTTTTCTCCTGTGGTATAAATTGTTATGATTGTTTGAAATTTGGCATTCTTGTGTTTGTCCTGATGAGTGGAAGATGAAAAGCTTCAGCAACGTGTGTCTTTTTTCAGCAATGTACTAATATTATTGAAGTTAAGTTCGCTTCAGGTTGTGATTTAGTTTGGTCCTCTAAAAAAGGGAATGCTTTTGTTTGATTACGCCGGGACAGACATTTAATCATCAACTTAGAAAAGACTAAATAGACTAGATCCATTATATGGAGGTAGTGGAAATACACACAAAGGTTGTAACCTGCTGAACAAGCACTGTCCTGGACCCCTGGGGATTTATTCCACTTGCAGCTGCAAAAAATCTCTGCTCTTTTGGCCGCAGTTTAACATTCAGGCCCGTTCCGAATGTCCACCCAGGCTCAGATTAGCCAACTGTGCGAGAGGATGAAGAGAGTTCAGGATGTTTGCAATTCATCACCAACTCTTGTCACATATTTCTCTGGCTACAAATCCGATCCCTCGATCCTCCTCGCTGTTTTCTATTAATTATAAAAAACACCCTGGGACTGCAAGGCCAGTTCCTCCTGGGCAGCTGTGACTGTGCCCCACCTGGTGAGGAACAAGAGGAGGCCATTCAGCCCATCGAAACTGCTCCAACATTCAATCAGATCACAGTGATCTGCAATGGGAATGTCAGGCATCATCTTATTTTGAAACGATTTATTTTTTTTTAAAAATTGAACGGGCAGCTGATGGAATAGCTCCATTCAAAGGGCCAGTACTGATAGGATGGGCTGAGTGGGCTCCTGCCTTACATACTCTTCTATGATGATGAAAGCATGTCCAAAAAACCCAAGCAGCACAAAGACAAATACCTCAGGACTCCTAAAGAATGCGAGGCTGGAGAAGATGGACATTCTGCATATATACACACACACACACAGTTAGTAGTTTTTATAAACTGGTTTATATATTAGATAAACATGCAGACACAAGAGGCAAATGTAATATTTCAACCAATATGGTAAATACAAAGAGATTATTGAGTGGATGGGTATCGACACGCATGGAAAAGTACCTCCTGTTAACAATTAACCCCACAGGCATTAAATATGCCTCGACAAGGGCCCTCTTTCATCAAACAGGATCTGGGGCAGTTTGAAATGGAGACTGGCACTGTTAAAAAAAATCCCATGGCAGAGAAAGCCGGTGGCCCCACCGCAAGCACAGAGTGTTTTCACTTTACAAAGGTCGGTGTGGGCTGGTGTAGGGTTTCACAGAGACACAGAGGGCCCTGAGAGGGCAGGAGAAAGACAGCTAGCACAGGGAGGGAGGGAGGGAGGGGGAGCGAAAGAGAGAGACAGAGAGGGAGGGAAAGAGAGACAGAGAGAAAGAGGGGGGAAGGAGAGAGAGAGCAAGGGAGAGAGAGAGAGAGAGAGGGAGCAAGGGAGGGAGAGAGAGAGGGAGCAAGGGAGGGAGAGAGAGAGGGAGCAAGGGAGGGAGAGAGAGAGGGAGCAAGGGAGGGAGAGAGAGAGAGAGAGAGGGAGCAAGGGAGGGAGAGAGAGAAAGAGAGAGAGAGCAAGGGAGGGAGAGAGAGAGAGAGGGAGCAAGGGAGGGGGAGAGAGAGAGGGAGAGCAAGGGAGGGGGGAGAGAGAGAGGGAGAGCAAGGGAGGGGGAGAGAGAGAGGGAGAGCAAGGGAGGGGGGAGAGAGAGAGGGAGAGCAAGGGAGGGGGAGAGAGAGAGGGAGAGCAAGGGAGGGAGAGAGAGAGAGGGTGCAATGGAGAGAGGGAGGAAGGGAGAGAGAGAAGGGAGCAAGGGAGAGGGAGAGAGAGAAGGGAGAGAGCAAGGGAGAGAGAGAGAGAGCAAGGGAGAGAGAGAGAGAGAGCAAGGGAGAGAGAGAGAGAGAGCAAGGGAGAGAGAGAGAGAGAGCAAGGGAGAGAGAGAGAGAGAGACAGAGCAAGGGAGAGAGAGAGAGAGAGACAGAGCAAGGGAGAGAGAGAGAGAGAGACAGAGCAAGGGAGAGAGAGAGAGAGAGACAGAGCAAGGGAGAGAGAGAGAGAGAGAGAGAGGGAGCAAGGGAGAGAGAGAGAGAGGGAGCAAGGGAGAGAGAGAGGGAGCAAGGGAGAGAGAGAGGGAGCAAGGGAGAGAGAGAGGGAGCAAGGGAGAGAGAGAGGGAGCAAGGGAGAGAGAGAGGGAGCAAGGGAGAGAGAGGGAGCAAGAGAGAGAGAGGGAGCAAGGGAGAGAGAGAGAGGGAGCAAGGGAGAGAGAGAGAGGGAGCAAGGGAGAGAGAGAGGGAGCAAGGGAGAGAGAGGGAGCAAGGGAGAGAGAGGGAGCAAGGGAGAGAGAGGGAGCAAGGGAGAGAGAGAGGGAGCAAGGGAGAGAGAGAGAGGGAGCAAGGGAGAGAGAGAGAGAGGGAGCAAGGGAGAGAGAGAGAGGGAGCAAGGGAGAGAGAGAGAGGGAGCAAGGGAGAGAGAGAGGGAGCAAGGGTGAGAGAGAGGGAGCAAGGGAGAGAGAGAGAGGAAAGGAGAGAGAGAGAGGGAGCAAGGTAGAGAGAGGGAAGGGAGCAAAGGAGAGAGAGACAGAGAGAGAGGGGGAGCAAGGGACAGAACAGAGGGAGTGAGGGGGAGAGAGAGAGGAGGGACTGAGAGATAAAGGAGGGAGGGAGAATGCAGGAAGAGTGGGAAGAGGGAGGAATCAAGTGGGGGTAGGGTTGAAAGGAGGCAGAGGTGATTGTATTGATGTTCATATGAACGGGGAAGGGGTGACATGGAAAGGAGAAGGATTGGAAGAGGAAATAGGGAGAAAGCAAGAGAATGGTGGGGGGGGTGGTTGAAAGAGTTCAGAGATGGGAGAGGGAGGGAGGGAAGGGGAATGTGGAGGGAGGGAGGGAGGGAGGGAGAGAGGGAGGGGGGGAGGGGGAATGTGGAGGGAGGGAGAGAGGGGGAATGTGAAGGGTGGGAGGGCAGGGCAAGGCTAGTTAAAGCAAGCAGCCGTTCCCTAAATGCAGCAAAGCTGTGGAAGAGGATGTGAAGCAGCCAGTGATGGCCCCTATTCCTGCTCTGTCTGTCTGTCTGTCTGTCTGTGTTTGGGGGGGGGTGGGGGGGGTTTGGTTGTGGGGCTGGGTTATTAATGAGAAGTTATCAATGGCAGGGTGGTTCCCCCCCCCCGCACACATCTCCCTCTAGAACGTGATACAGGGGAAAGGGCACTGTCTCTGTCTGTCTGTCTCCTGTCTGTCTGTGGTGCTCAGATCCCGACTGGCTTGGCACATGCGTAAAAGCAGCAGCGTCCCCCAAAGTCCCAGCAACACAAATCAAAACACACACACACACACACATACACACACACACACACAGAGGGAGGGAGAGGGAGAGAGGCTTTCTTCTCGCCTCCTCCTCCTACACACACACACACACACACACACCATTGCAACCTTACCTGGAACATGGAACATCAGTTTCTGCTGCAGCCGCTTTCTGTACCCGGGCAGCCCTGTTCTGCTCTGCACGAAACACGGGAGAGAACTGTAAGCACCCGTCTTCCAATAGCTGGCTTAAGGTAGGCAAAAAGAGAGAGAGAGAGAGAGAGGAATTGTTGCTCTAGGGCTTTTAAACCCCCCAAGGCAAGGATCAGGATACAATTAGCTCATTGCAGCTTCTCGCGTCTAACCCAATCTGCAAAAGAAAAGTTACATTTAATTAACTGTGTACCCAGGTGCAGCACGGATTTCTTACCATCTCTTTTGTTGTTTGTGTGTTTTTGTGTGTCCTTTTTTTTAATTATTGTTTCTATTTCACAATCACGGTTAATTTTCAGACCCAGCATTATTTTTTTCTCTCTCTCTCCCTCTCCCCCCTCTCTCTCTCTCTCTATATGTGTGTGTGTGTGTGTGTGCAACAGTCAGCCTCAACTCGCTCATTACTCCTTCCCTCCCCGTCTCTCTGCAGAAAGCTGATTTTAATCGTTATGATTAGTTTTGATGTGATGTTTCCTGCGGGCGATTTCTCTGCAAATGGATCGAGCGTTTTCTTTGCCAGGAGAGAGAGAGAGAGAGAGAGAATGAAGAGGAGGGGAGGGAGAGAGGGAGGGAGGGAGGGAGGGAGGGAGAGAGCAGACAGAAATTTGGGGGTGGGTGGAATAAAGGGAGGACAGGGGATATGGAGAGAGATAGACAGAAGGAGAGACTGCGAGGGAAAGAGGAAGAGAGAGAGAGGGAGAGAGAGAGAGAGGGAGGGAGAAAAAAGGAGGGAGGGAGGGAGAGAGAGCAGACAGAAATTTGGGGGTGGGTGGAATAAAGGGCAGACAGGGGATAAGGAGGAGAGATAGACAAGGCGAGACTGCGAGGGAAAGAGGAGGAGAGAGGGAGGGAGGGAGAAGGAGAGAGCAGGCAGAAATTTTGGAGT
The DNA here is from genome assembly GCA_026770705.1 of Isurus oxyrinchus. Taxonomy (NCBI): domain Eukaryota; kingdom Metazoa; phylum Chordata; class Chondrichthyes; order Lamniformes; family Lamnidae; genus Isurus; species Isurus oxyrinchus. Next base: position 10,612,939 of record JANJGN010000005.1, read on the forward strand.
GGGTGGAATAAAGGGAGGACAGGGGAGAGACAGACAGAAGGAGAGACTGTGAGGGAAAGACGAGGAGGAGGAGAGGGAGGGAGGGAGAAGGAGACAGAGCAGGCAGAAATTTTGGGGTGGGTGGAATAAAGGGAGGACAGGGGAGAAGGAGAGAGAGAGACAGACAGAAGGAGAGACTGCGAGGGAAAGAGGAGGAGAGGAAGGAGAGAGAAAGGGAGGGAGGGGAAGACATGGGGAGAGTAGGGGACAGACAAGAAGGAAGGGAAGGCGGGGAGGGAGAGGAGATGGGGAGAGGTGGAGAGGAGAGAGAAATGGGAGGAAGAAAAAGACAAGAGAGTGGCAGAGAGAGAGAGAGAGAGAGGAACACCACCTTGCTGGGTCTGTTTGCTGAGGGGGGTGTTTGCCAACTTGTTGGGAATATGTTGCATTTCTTGATCACAAACTGATGTGTGTTGGGTCTGCTAAGAAAACAAAACAAGACGTTTCTCTCACTGGCTGTATTTCACAAGCAATTTGCATGAAACAGCCACAGAAACTCTGCACCTCCCCCTTTGAACTACTCCTGCCAAGTATAAGTTAGTGCCTGGGGTGGTGCACCAACCCATAGCAATGGCCCAACCATGCAATGTTTTATTATTTATATTTTAAGTTGGGAGGGGGGGGAGGAGGGAACAGGGCCTACCCTGCATTGCCCTCTTACAGGAACGTAAAGAACACGGCCCAGGGCAATTCCACAATTAAACAAATGTCAAATTTAGGGACGTTGCCTTGTCAAAAGTATCAGATCTCAAGGCTGGAAGTCTTCCTGCTGGGTGCAACCTTGGCAAACCATTAGGCTCATCTCTCTAGTAAAAACTGGACTGGATTGAAGTGAAACTTTATCCACCGTCGGAGTCTTCTGGAGCAGCTTGCAGTTAAATCAGCAGTGTCACAGAATCACAGTGCAGAAGAGGCCCTTCGGCCCATCGAGTCTGCACCGACACGTGAGAAACACCTGACCTACCTCCCTAACCCCATTTACCAGCACTTGGCCCATAGCCTTGAATGTATGACGGTGCCAAGTGCTCATCCAGGTACTTTTTTCAAGGATGTGAGGCAACCCGCCTCCACCACCCTCCCAGGCAGCGCATTCCAGACCGTCCCCACATTCCCCCCCCCTCTAAACCTCCTGCCCCTCACCTTGAATTTATGTCCCCTCGTGACTGATCCTTCAACTAAGGGGAACAGCTGCTCCCTATCCACCCTGCCCATGCCCCTCATAATCTTGTACACCTCGATCGGGTCGCCCCTCAGTAATAAAAGGAAAATGGCAAAACAGGCCAGAAATAGCCCTTCTGGCCCATCTTATTCATGGCTGTGCTTATGCCCTGTACCACCCTCTTTCAAAACCTTTTTCATCTCATTCTATCAGTAAATCCTTCTGTTCCTTACTTCCTCATACTTATCCAGCCTCCCCTTGAATGCATCTATGCTGGTCACCTCAACTACTCCTTGTGGTAGTGAGTTCCACATTCTCAGTAGGCACTGATGGTGGTGCAGTGGTAATGTCGCTGGACTAATAATTCAGGTGCCCAGCCTAATGATCTGGGGTCATGGGTTTAAATCCCACCACGGCAGTTGGTAGAATTTAAATTTAATTATGAAAATCTGGGATTGAAAGCTAGTCTCAGTAATGGTGACCATCACCAATTGCCCTCTGGTTCACTCATGCCCTTCAGGGAAGGAAATCTGCTGTCCTTACCTGGTCTGGTCTACACGTCCAGACCCACAGCAATTTGGTTGACTCTTAAATGCCTTCTGAAGTGGCCCGGGATGACATTCAGTTCAAGGGCAATAAGGGCTGCATGATAAATGCTGGCCTTGCCAGCGGTGCCCACATCCCATGAAAGAGTAAAGAAAAAATTATTTCTTTTAAATTCCCTATTGCGTATATTAGTGACTACCTTACTTTTAAAGGTGGTATGGTAGCATAGTAGTTCCATTGCTAGACTAGTAGACGAAGGGGAAGATGGTGGCATAGTGGTGATGTCACTGGACTAGTAATCCTGAGGTCCAAGTTAATGCTAATTGGGTGGGGGGGGGGGGGGGGGATGGGGGGGGGTCATGGGTTCAAACCCCAGCACAGAAACTGCTGGAGTTTAAATTCAATGAATATGGAATTGAAAGCTAGTCTCTGTAGTGGTAACCATGACAACTATCATCAATTGCTGGAAAAAACCCATCTGGTTCAATAATGTCCTTTAGGGAAGGAAATCTGGCTTCCATTTGACTCCAGGCTCACAGCAATGTAGTTGACTCTTAACTGGCCTCAGTTCAAAGGCAATTAGGGATGGGTGACAAATGCTGGCCATGGCAGTGACACCCACAAGCCATGAAAGAATAAAGCAGAGTGGTGGAGGCAGTGCTATAGTGGTGTTGCCACTGGACTAGTATTCCACAACTTGGATTCGCATCCCACCTGGCAGATGGGGGCAATGTGATTGTGAATCCCACCATGTCATACGGCAATAAAAATCTGAAACTTAGAAGTCTAATGATAACCATGAAACCATTGCAAATTGTTGTGAAAAACTCATCTGGTTCACTGATGCCCGTTAGGGAAGGGAAATCTGTCGTCCTTACCTGGTCTGGCCTACATGTGACTCCAGACCCACAGCAACGTGGTTGACTCTTAAACGCTCTTTAAACAAGGGCAGTTCGGGATGGGCAATAAATGCTGGCCTAGCCAGTGATGCGCACACATTTTTTTTAAAAAAAGCATAACTCAAAGAATGTGAGTTCAAATCCCCCCATAATATTTTGAGAAACTTGAATTTGGAATGAAACATTTTAGGGTTATGGTGGTGGTTATTGTTGACTGTCCCAATAATCTGGCTGTGCAGAGCAAAGAGTACAAAGAAGGTGGGAGAGGAGGCATTTAATCTGGCTGAGCTAACCTGTTACTCTCAATTCTTAGAAAAGAGATACAATTATTTTTAAAGCATTGCTTTTTTTTTAAAAGAAAAAAATCCTTTACCTAATTTACTGCTGGAATATACCAAAAGATTCCAGATGATTCTTTGGAATGTTGCTGGAAGCCTTGCCTCAAGGCCACTCCCAGCAACAGCATCACAACCGCCTATAAATAAAACTCTTGATAACAATGAGATCAGGCAGTACGGAGATTGTAGACAGTGCTGACAATGGCATCTTCCCTGCGTCACATTGGAATTAGATCATAGGTGAGTGCACCTGTAATTGTGTAACTGCCGCGGCAGTGTTGTGGAAAGGGCGCTTTTTTGAGCTGTGTTGGTGAGCTTTCCTTGTCGGCTGTGGCTCAATGGCATTCATGCCGGAGTCAGCAAAGTGGTGGTGTTAAACCGCGTTCAAGAACAAAACCCAGCTGACGTTCCCAGTGCCAGCGTTGAGGGTAAGCTGCACTGGTGGCAGTGCCGTCTTTCAGATGAGACTTTAAACTGAGGCCGCGTTTGCTCCCGTAGCTGGAGATTTAAAAAAAAATCCCGGGGCCACTATTTGGAAAGAGCAGTTCTCCCCGGTGCCCTGGACAATATTTATCCCATAACCAGCATCACGGGAGCAAATGACCGAGTCATAATTGTGTTGCCGTTTGTGGGTGCATGCTGCACTCTAATTGGCAGCTGTGTTTCCTAGGTTACAACAGGGACTGCACTTCAGAAGTATTTCATTGGTTGTAAAGAGCTTTGGGCAGGAGGGGTGGGTGTCTAAGGTCTTGGGAGGTGCTATATAAATGCTAACTGTTCTGTTTTGTTTTTGAACAGATTGTGCATCATTCTCTGAGTTCCAAAATAGAAAGTAAACAGTGTGTGACATTATTCGTGATTACACAAGGTGGAACACACAAACCTATTAAAAACTGGTGGGCAGGAAGAGACTAAGTGGTCTGCCAATCCTGTCCCAAAAGCTATCATGACTCGACACAACCTGCTCTCCCCTCCCCCCACCCCCCCACACACCCCCCAGAAGCCCCCATCAGCCATGTCACCTTGTGAGAGAGGCACGATATAGAGAATAGTCCCCCAAGGCCAGTGAGAGCCTCTCTCTGACCCCTCAGGAGATCAAAAGCATTTCCAGGAGATAACGCAAGACTAAATGCAACCTTTAGGAACTAACGATCAAAGGAAGGAGTGTAGGCACAGGAGAAGGCCATTCAGCCCCACAAGTCTATTTTTAAATTCGTGCACAAATATGGTCGCTGGCTGGGTCAGCATTTATTGTCCAGCCTTAATTGCCCTTGAGAAGGTGGTGGTGAGCTGCCTTCTTGAACCACTGCAGTCCATGTGGTGTAGGTACACCCACAGTGCTGTTAGGGAGAGAGTTCCAGGATTTTGACCCAGTGACAGTGAAGGAACGGTGATATATTTCCAAGTCAGAATGGTGTGTGACTAGGAGGGGAACTTGCAGTTGGTGGTGTTCCCATCTATCTGCTGCCCTTGTCCTTCTAGGTGGTAGAGATCACAGGTTTGGAAAGTGCTGTTGAGCCTTGGTGAATTGCTGCAGTGCTTCTTATAGAAGGCACACACTGCTGCCACTGTGTGTCGATGGTGGAGGAAGTGAGTGTTTAAGGTGGTGTATGGGGTGCCAATCAAGGGGGCTGCTTTGTCTTGGATGGTGTTGAGCTTCTTCAGTGCTGTTAGAGCTACACGCATCCAGGAAAGTGAAGAGTATTCCATCACACTCCTGACTTGTACCTTGTAGATTGTGGACAGGCTTTGTGAAGTCAAAAGGTGAGTTACTCACCAAAGAATTCCCAGCCTCTGATCTGCTGTTGTAGCCACAGTATTTATATGGCTAGTCCCCAGTTCAGTTTCTGGTCATGGCAACCCCCAGGATATTGATAGTGGGCGGTTCAGCAATGGTAATGCTATTAAATGTCAAGGGGCGATGGCTAGATTCTCTCTTATTGGAGACTGTCATTGCCTTGCACCTGTGTGGTGTGAAAGTTACTTGCCACTTTGAGCCCAAGCCTGGATATTGTCCAGGTCTTGCTGCATATAGACATGGACTGCTTCAGTATCTTGAGGAGCCATGAATGGTGCTGCATGTTGTGTGATTATCAGCGAGCATCCCCACTTCTGACCTTATGGTGGAAGGCAGGTCATTGATGAAGTAGCTGCAGATAGTTGGGCCTAGGACACTACCCTGAGGAACTCCTATAGTGATGTCCTGGAGCTGAGATGATTTTCCACCAACAACCACAACCATCTTCATTTGTGTTAAATGTGAATCCAACCAGTGGAGGGTTTCCCCACAATTCCCATTGACTTCTTGATGCCACACTCAGTCAAATGCTGCCTTGATTTCAATGACAGTCGTTCTCACCTCACCTCTTGAGTTCAGGTCTTTGGTCCATGCTTGAACCAGGACTGTAATCAGGTCAAAAGCTGAGTGACCCTGACAGAAACCAAACTGAGCAACAGTGAGCAGGTTATTGCTGAGTAAGTGCCGCTTGGTAGCACTGTAGGTGATACCTTCCATTATTTTACTGATGATCAAGGGTACACTGATGGGGGTGGTGATTGGCCGGGTTGGATTTGTCCTGCTTTTTGTGTACAGGACATAACTGGGCAATTTTTCACATAACCGTGTAGATGCCAGCCTTGTAGCTGTACTGGAACAGCTTGGCTAGTGGCGCGGCAAGTTTTGGAGCACAAGTCTTCAGTACTATTGCTGGAATATTGTCAGTGCCCACAGCCTTTGCAGTATCCAGTACCTTCAGCCATTTCTTGATATCATGTGGAGTGAATTGAATTGGCCGAAGTCTGGCACCTGTGATGCTGGGGACCTCTGGAGGAGGCCGAGATGGATCATCCACTCGGCACTTCCGGCTGAAGATTAGATTAGGCTGCTCTGTATCTTGGTTCTGACTATCTGCCAGGACTGAGGCACAGTTAGAAGATGAAGATATTGGGTCACTTTTACTGTATAGGGGTTTGTAGCTTAGTGATTATTATGTTACCAGACTAGTTATCCGGAGGCCTTACCTAATGATGGGGATTTCAAATCCCACTACAGCAGTCAGAGAGTTCTAAATCTGGAATAATATGCTGGTATGAGCAGTGATCTGCCAAATTGTGATAATCAACTTTCCCCCTCATAATTTTTGGGATGCACGGGCCATTTGTTTAAGTAGCAGCCCCTTTAAATATTTTTGCACAGCCAATGCATATATGGTCATGTAAAGGGGATAACTTATACACGGCCTACATGGGAACTTACGGGCTGTAGCCATTTAGCTTAGTGGAAACATTGTCATAACAACCCACTACCTTTTTATTCCTAACTTCCTTCACTAATGTCCTTGAAGGAAGGAAATGTGCCACCCTCACCCAGTCTGGCCTGTATGTGACTCCAGACCCACATCACAGTGGTCGACACTTGGACGCCCTTTGCTTAGCAAGACACTTAGTTCTCTAGATGGCGGCTGAGCTCCACCTCCTCCTCAAAGGGCAATTAGGGATGGGCAATTATTGCTGGCCTAGCCAGAGACGCCCACACCCCAGGAATGGACAGAAGAAATTAAGTGGTGTGGGAGGAGGTCTTGTGGCGATTGGTTAGCACCCCTGCCTCTGGGTTAGAAGCTCCAGGTTCAAGTCCCACCTCAGGACTTGGTGACCAAGAAGGTGTGGCCAAAGAGGTTGAGTATCAACCTGCAAATCCTTCCAATGTGCACCAATGGCAGGTGGTAAGAGTGGGAGAGATTCCTGGTCAGCCATGTACTGTTGCAGCCTCTACCATCACTGTTCATGAGTCTGGACTACAACATTTATGTAAAAAGTACAACTCATGTTTCCTGAGTGAACTGTAACATATAACACAAAGTATTTGTGAGAGTGGCCTTCTTTGGCCAGACAGTGATGTGTAATACAAACGTAAAAGAATATATCATTGGGTTCAAACTGAGTAAAGCAGAATTGTTTATTTTGATCACACTTATTTTTGTAGAAAGGAGCTGGATGTAACTGAATACTATCCTTGGAACATGGAGAGGCAGCATCTTCCAAACCCGTGACCACTACCATCTTAGAGGGACAAGGACCAGAGATAGATGGGACCACCACCACCTGGAAGTTCCCCTCCAAGGCACTCACCATCCTGACTTGGAAATATATCGGCCGTTCCTTCACTGTCGCTGGGTCAAAATCCTGGAACTCCCTCCCTCACAGCGCTGTGGGTGTACCTACACCACAGGGACTGCAGCGGTTCAAGAGGGCAGCTCACCACCACCTTCTCAAGGGCAACTAGGGATGGGTAACAAATGCTGGCCCAGCCAGTGAAGCCCACATCCCGTGAACAAATAAATAAAAATAAGCTGTCTCAGTCATGCACTCTGCTTGGTGGTGGCTGGACAGTGAAATATTTATGATCACCCTCTTCTAACTGTAAGATTAAAGTAAATGAACCGTAAACTAGCAACTTGGACAGAAAATGATATAAAGAACAGCAATGGCTGGCAGGAAATAACATGTTTTTGGCTCCACGTTCGCAAGCCCCAAAAACATGATTATAGAAAGAAGCAGTAATGGGGACATGGGTGAGGCGGTAGAGTCAGCAGGGTTAAAATAACAACTGGCAGCCAGGGGACAGCTCAGCACTTGCTGGAAAACCTGTTCAGTCCTCTCCCCTGAAATGTTAGAGAGACCGCCTTTGTGTTAACACCTCTCATTACCTCCTTCACATCCCCTTCATCCGGCGGCAAAGGGACGTTCAGCTAACTTCTAACGAGTGACATACTGACAATACCTCAATGCAGCAACAGCAAAGACCAAAGGACCGAAAGTGATTAACTTAACACCAAACCCGATAATTGCCTTCAATCCGTGACTCGGTCAGTTAGAGAAAAAAAGAACTGATCCTGGGGATGCGGACAAGATCGACATTCAGCCCTTCAACCCTTCGACATCTCTGCAGCCCCCCTCGTGCATCCCAGATTTTCCTCATTTCATCATTGGCGGCTGTGCCTTGAGCTGCTGAGCTCCGGAGTTCCGGAATTCCCTCTCTAAGCCTCTCCGCCTCTCTCTTCTCCTTCAAGTCACACCTTAAAACCTTGGACTAAGCTTTTGGTTGCCTGGAACAATATCTCTTTGTGTGGGTCAGTGACGTTATTTTGTTTGACCGCACTACCTGAAGGGCCTTGAAGTCTTTTGCTACATTCAATACACTTTAGGAATGCAAGTTGTTTTCTTATTCATTCACGGGATGTGGGCGTCGCTGGGTGGGCCCAGCATTTATTGACCATCCCTAGTTGCCCTTGAGAAGGTGGTGGTGAGCTGCCTTCTTGAACCGCTGCAGCCCCTGTGGTGTAGGTACATCCACGAACATACGATTTAGGAGCAGGAGTAGGCCACTCAGCCCCTCGAGCCTGCTCTGCCATTCCGTAAGATCATGGCTGATTTGATTGTAACCTGCCTAACCCCCCACCCCCATAACCTTGCACCCCCTTGTTAATCAAGAATCTATCCAGCTCAGCCTTAAAAATATTCAAGAACTTTGCTTCCATGGCCTTTTGAGGAAAAGAGTTCCAAAGATTCACGACGCTCTTGGAGAAAAAATTTCTCCTCATCTCTGTCTTCAATGTGCGACCCCTTATTTTTAACCAGCAACCCCTAGTTCTAGATTCTTCCGCAAGAGGAAACATCCTCTCCACATCCACCCTGTCAAGACCCCTCAGGATCCTAAAGGTTCGAACAAGTCACCTCTTACTCTTCTAAACGCCAGAGCATGCAAGGCAATGCTGTTAGGGCGGGCGTTCAAGGATTTTGACTCAGTGACAGTGAAGGAACGGCCGATATCTTTCCAAGTCAGGATGGTGAGTGGCTTTGGAGGGGAACTTGCAGGAACTGGTGTTCCCATTTGTCTGCTGCCCTTGTCCTCGGTGGTAGCAATCGCAGTTTTGGAAGGTGCTGTCAAAGGAGCCTTGGAGTGTTGCTGCAGTGCATCTTGTAGATGGTACACACTGCTGCTACTGTGCAATGGTGGTGGAGGGAGTGACTGTTTAAGGTGGTGGAAGAGGTGCCAATCAAGCGGGTTACTTTGTCCTGGATGGTGTTGAACTTCTTGAGTGCTGTTGGTGCTACACTCATCCAAGCAAGTGGGGAGTATTCCATCATACTCCTGACTTGTGACCTGTAGATAGTGGACAGGCTTTGGGGAGTCAGGAGGTGAGTTACTCTTTGCAGGATTACTAGCCTCTGACCTGCTCTTGTAGCCACAGTATTTATAAGGCTAGTCCAGTTCAGTTTCTGGACAATGGGAACCCCCAGGATGTTGATAGTGGGGGATTCAGTGATGGTAATCCCATTGAATGTCAAGGGGAGATGGTTAGATTCTCCCTTGTTGGAGGTGGTCATTGCCTGGCACTTGTGTGGCCCGAATGTTACCTACCACTTATAATCCAAAGCCTGAATATTGTCCAGCTCTTGTCGTATATGGACATGGACTGCTTCAATATCTGAGGAGTCGTGAATGGTGCTGAACATTGTACAATCATCAGTGAACAGCCCGTTTCTGACCTTGTGATGGAAGGAAGGTCATTGAAGCAGCTGAAGATGGTTGGGCCGAGAACACTACCCTGAGGAATTCCTGCAGTGATGTCCTGGAACTGAGATGATTGACTTCCAACAATTTTCCTTTGTGCTGGGTATGACTCCAACCAGTGGGGAGTTTTGTCTCTGATTCCCATTGACTCCAGTTTAGCTAAGGCTCCTTGATGCCACACTTGGTCAAATGCTGCCTTGATGTCAAGGGCAGTCACTCTCACCTCACCTCGGGATTTCAGCTCTTTTGTCCATGTTTGGATCAAGGCTGTAATGAGGTCAGGAGCTGGGTGGCCCTGGCAGAACCCAAACTAAGCGGGTTATTGCTGAGTAAGCGCTGTTTGATAGCACTGTTGATGACCCCTTCCATCACTTTACTGATGATGGAGAGTAGACTGATGGGGTGGGAATTGGCCAGGTTGGATTTGTCCTGCTTTTGGTGTACAGGACATACCTGGGTAATTTTCCACATAGCCAGGTAGATGCCAGTGCTATAGCTGTATTGGAACAGCTTGGCTAGGGGTGTGACATGTTCTGGGAGCACAAGTCTTCTGTACTGATGCTAGGGGCCTCCGGAGGAGACTGAGATGGGTCATCCATTTGACACTTCAGGCTGAAGATTGTTGCAAGTGCTTCATACTTATTTTTTGCATTGATGTGCTGGGTTCCCCCATTATTGAGGATGGGGATATTTGTGGAACCTCCTGCTCCAGTTAGTTGTTTAATTGTCCGCCACCATTCATGACTGACTGCAGAGATTAGATCTGATCTCTTAATTGTTTTTTTTGAAAAATATACTTTATTCATAAAATATCTGGAAGAACATTCCAAAACATTTCAAAATTACCATCACATAAGTACAATCAGATTCAACTTTTACACATGTATCACAAGGTGCATCAATACAATCAATACAATCAGTGACTATCTTATATTGATGGCCTCTAGTTCTTCCCTTCCCCACAGGTGGAAACATTCTCTCTGCCTCTACTCTTTCATAATTTTAAAGACCTCCATTAGGTCAAGAGGAAAGAATCACAGTATCTTTGTCCTTTCCTGATGGGTTCTGTTATTATCCTTGCACATTTTTTTCCAGTGCCTTATATTCTTTTTAATAACATCACAACCAGCGAAATGTAGTCTAACCAAGATTCGATGAAAGCGTAAAATAAATTCTCTACTTTTAAGTTTTTTCTGACTTGCAATATAAATCCCTGTGCTTGGCTTGCTTTTGTTATGACCTTATTAACCTGTGTGATTATTTTTAAAGATGTGTGTATTTGTGGGAGATCCCGTGGCTCCTGTACCCCATTTGGATTCATATTTTTCAGGTAATATGTGATCTCCTTATTTTTTTTACCAAAATGCAATAGCCATATAAATACTATGGCTACAAGAGAAGGTCAGGGGCTAGGAATCCTGTGACGAGTAACTCACCTCCTGACTCCCCAAAAATCTGTCCACCATCTACAAGGCACTAGTCAGGAAGTGTGATGGAATACTCACCACTTGCCTGGATGACTGCAGCTCCCAACAACGCACGAGAAGCTGGACACTGTCCAGGACAAAGCAGCCCCGCTTGATTTGGTACCCCATCCACCACCTTCAACATTCACTCCCTCCACCATCGACGCACAGTGGCAGCAGTGTGTGTACCATCTACAACATGCACTGCAGCAACTCACCAAGGCTCCTTTAGACAGCACCATCCAAACCTGCAACCTCTATCACTGAGAAGGACAAGGGCAGCTGACACATGGGAACACCACCACCTGCAAGTTCCCCTCCAATCCACACACTGTCCTGACTTGGAAATATGTCACCGTTCCTTCACTGTCGCTGGGTCAAAATCTTGGAACTCCCTCCCTAACAGCACTGTGAGTGTACCTACACCACATGGGCTGCAGCGGTTGAAGAAGGCAGCTCACCACCACCTTCTCAAGGGCAATTAGGGATGGGCAATAAATGCTGGCCCAGCCAACGACGTTTTCATCCTGTCCATGGAAATAAAAAAAAACCTTGCTCATGTCTATGTTGAAATTTATTTGCCAATTATATGTCTATTCTCAAAGCTTATTAATGTCCAGTAAATTGTTGGAGTCCTCCTCTGTATAGACTATCCCCTGTTTTGGCAACATCCATAAATTTAGAATTTGTGTTTTTGCTTCCAAAGTCTAAATGGTAAATATAAGTTGTGAACAGTGGTTCCGATACTGATCCTTGTGTGACCCCACTTTCCACCTTCTCCTGCTCTGAATGACTGTCCCCCAGTTAGCTTGATGTCTGTCATTGGAAGGTGTTAGAATTGGTCATGATGGAGGTTATGGCTCGGCACTTAGAGAAACTCAAGGTAATGGGGAAGAGTCAGCATGGTTTTGTGAAAGGGAAATCATTTTTGACCAATTTATTCCATATTCTCACCACTCTCCTCAAGTCTGCTGTTTTTTTTCTCTCTCTATTGTTTCATGGGATGTGGGTGTTGTTGGCAAGGCCAGCATTTGTTGCCCATCCCTCAACTGCCCTTGAACTGAGAGGCTTGCTAGGCCATTTCAAAGGCTGTGGATCTGGAGTCTTGTGTAGGTAAAGGGATGTTAGTGAACCAGTGGGTTTTTTTTTAACAATAATCAATGATAGCTTTATGGTCACAGTTACTGAGAGTAGCTTTCAATTCCAGATTTATTTATTAGATTCAAATTCCACCTGCTGCTGTAGTGGGATTTGAACCCATGTCCCCAAGAGCATTAGCCTGGGCCTCTGGGTTCCTAGCTCAGTGACATTACCACCATATCACTGTATCCCCTCAATTAGCTGCTGCTCCTTTTGGGAACCTGGGGATATCTGTGGCAATTAGGGATATGGGCGTCGCTGGTGAGGCCAGCTTTTGTTCCCCATCCCTAATTGCCCTTGAGAAGGTGGTGGTGAGCTGCCTTGGCATCAGAGACCTTGAGGGCCTGTCAGCATACTGTAGCACGTTGACTATAGTTGGGACAGTCTGGTACAGTTTTCTTCTTGAGATCATGGCAGGGCTTTGTTGAGGAGGTGTCAAGGGGGGAGGTAGGAGGGAGGGGGGGGGGTAGAAGGGAGAGGGGAGGGGGGAGAGAAGAGGGGGGTGGTATGGGTTCAAATCCCACCATGACAGTTGGTGGAATTTGAATTCAGTTAATAAATCTGGAATTGAAAGCTAGTCTCACTGATGGGGACCAGGAAACTATCGTCAATTGCCGTAAAAACCCACCTGGTTCACTAATGTCCTTTGGGGAAGGAAATCTGCCGTCCTTATCTGGTCTGGCCTACATGTGACTCCAGACCCACAGCAATGTGGTTGTCTCTTAACTGCCCTTTGAAATAACCTAGCAAGCTACTCTGTTCAAGGGCAATTAGGGATGGGCAACAAGTTCTGGCCTTGCCCAGCGACACCCACATCCCATGAAAGAATAAAGAAAATAATTTGTGCGCATTAAAGTCCCACAAACTGCAATGGCCAGATAATCTATTTTTTTTTTTTACTGATGTTGCTTGGGAGATAAATACTGGATAGGATTCCAGGGATAACTCCACTGCTCTTCAAAACTACGCCCATGGGATCCTCTACCTCCAACCGAGAGAGCGGATGGTTTAATGTCTCACCCAAAAGACAGCACCTCCAGCAGTGCAGCACCTCTGCCAGAGTTGCACTGCCAGCCTAGATTATGTGCACAGGCCTCTAGAAGGGGGCTTGAGCTCGTAATTTTCTGACCTCAAGGCATGATTGTTGCCCACTGAGCAACAGGTAGCAAATGCAACTTGTCGGTTATATGAAGAAATGTCATCAATATGAAATTAGAAAGGGTAATGAAGATTCAACAATTTTATTTTTTAATGTTAAGTTGCCGGAATGTCAAATTTTATATTAATAACGTAATCTCTTGTCTGCTTGAACAAAATAACGTTTAAAAAATTACATTAAACCTAAAATTCTGCTACAGGCTCACACCCAATTGTAAAAGCAAATCTGAATATTGCTGCAAGCGAGAGACAGGTTGCTGAAGTTTTCTGTCTTGCACTCATGAGGACAAACACAAGAATGCCAAATTTCAAATGATCGCAGGAATTTATACGACAGGAGAAAAGCTGCTCATTGGTTGGCAAGTCGACTCTGATTGGCGGGTTGTTGCCATGGAGCAAGCAATGGGGAACTATAGGCTCCCCAAGCTCCCGGGTAAATCAAAAGAGGCACACAGCTTGCCCATGTAGATGGGGAGGAGGTGGCATAGTGATAATGGCACTAGACTACTAATCCTAGAAGCCCAGGCTGATGCTCTGGGGACCCAGGTTCAAAGCCCACCACAGCAGCTTTAATTCCCATTAAAAGCTAGTCGATCGTTGTAAAAACCCATCTAGTTCACTCATACTGCCAGCCTTACTGTGACTCTAGACTCTTAAATGGTCTATCAAGTTACTGAACCGGAAAAGGAATGAAACTGGATGCATTATCTGGACAATAGCACACCCAGCCCTGCAAAATCCTCCTTATGAACTAGTCTCACACACTAATCATGCAACAGCCCATGGAATCATACCTCCCAGACACCACCAACATTGCTGGTGCAACAGGGCAGAGGTAGTGGCACATGGAATACACCTGGGAGGGAGTTTCCCTGGGAGTCCTCAACATTGTTTCATGGTATCAGGTCAAACATGGACAAGGAAACCTCCTGCTGATTACCATGTACCGCCCTCCCTCAGCTGATGAATCAGTGCTCCTCCATGTTGAACACCACTTGGAGGAAGCACTGAGGGTGGCAAGGGTGCAGAATGTACTCTGGGTGGGGGACTTCAATGTCCATCACCAAGAGTGGCTCGGTAGCACCATTACTGACCGAGCTGGTCAAGTCCTAAAGGACATAGCTGCTAGACTGGGTCTGTGGCAGGTGCTGAAACAGCATCCTCACCAACCTGCCTGCCGCAGATGCATCTGTCCCTGACAGTATCGGTAGGAGTGATCACTGTGGAGATGAAGTCCCGCCTTCACATTGAGGATACCCTCCATTGTGTTGTGTGGTACTACCACTGTGCTAAATGGGATAGATTTCGAACAGGTCTGGCAACTTAAAACTGGGCATCCATGAGGTGCTGTCGAACACAATCTGTAACCTCATGGCCCGGCATTTGGGGAGACAATGGCGTAGTGGTATTGTTGCTGGACTAGTGCTCTGGGGACCTGGGTTCGAATCCCACCACGGCAGATGGTGGAATTTGAATTCAATTAAAAAACATCTGGAATGATAAGTCTAATGGTGACCATGAAACCATTGTTGATTGTTATAAAAACCTATCTGGCTCAACTAATGTCCTTTCGTGAAGGAAATCTACCTGGTCTGGCCTACATGTGACTCCTGACTCTTAAATGCCCCCTGAACTAGGGATGGGTAATAAATGCTGACCTGACCAGGGATGCCCACATCCCATGAATGGTTAAATAAAAATATCCCCCACTCTACCATTATGAACAAGCCAGGGGATCAACCCTGGTTCAATGTAGGGTGGAGGAGGGCATGCCAGGAGCAGCACCAGGCACACCTAAAAATGAGGTATCAACCTCATGAAGCAACACAGGGCTACTTGCATGTCAAACAGCATAACCAGCAAGTGATAGACAGAGCTAAGCGATCCCATAACCAACGGATCAGATCTAAGCTCTGTAGTCCTGCCACATCCAGTTGTGAATGGTGGTGGACAATTAAACAACTCACTGGAGGAGGATCCACAAATATCCCCATCCTCAATGATGGGGGAGCCCAGCACATCAGTGCAAAAGATAAGTCTGAAGTATTCACAACAATCTTCAGCCAGAAGTGCCAAGTGGATCCATCTTGGCCTCCTCCAGAGGTTCCCAGCATCACAGATGCCAGTCTTCAGCCAATTAGATTCACTCCATGTGATATCAGGAAACGGCTGAAGGCACCAGATACTGCAAAGGCAATGGGTTCCGGCAATAGTACTGAAGACTTGTGCTCCAGAACTTGCTGCGCCCCTAGCCAAGCTGTTCCAGTCCAGCTACAACACTGGCATCTACCCGGCTGTGTGGAAAGTTGCTCAGGTGTGTCCTGCACACAAAAAGCAGGACAAATCCAACCTGGCCAATTACTGCCCATCATAGAGTCATAGGGGTCTACAGCACAGAAAAAGGCCCTTCGGCTCATTGAGTCTGTGTCAGTCAAACAAGCACCTAATTATTCTAATCCCATTTTCTAGCACTAGGCCCATAGCCTTGTATGCCATGGTACTTGTGTGCAAGTGCACTTCTTAAATGTTATGAGGGTTTCTGCCTCTACCACCCTTTCAGGGAGTGAGTTCCTAATTCACACCATCCTCTGGGTGAAAAAATTCTTCCTCACATCCCCTCTAAACCTCCTGCCCTTCACCTTAAATCTATGTCCCCTGGTTATTGATCCCTCCACCAAGGGGAAAAGTTCCTTCCTGTCTACCCTATCTACGCCCCTCATAATTTTATACACCTCAATCATGTCCTCCCTCAATCTCCGCTGCTCCAGGGAAAATAATCCAAGTCGATCCAATCTCTCCTCATGACTAAAACTCTCCAGCCCAGGCAACATCCTGGTAAATCTCCTCTGCACTCTCTCTAGTGCAATCACATCCTCCCTATAATGCGGATTCCAGAACTGCTCGCAATACTCTAGCTGTGGCTTAACCAGCATTTTATACAGTTCCAGCATAACCTCCCTGCTCTTATATTCTGTGCCTTGGCTAAAAGAGGCAAGTATCCCATATGCCTTCTTAACCACCTTATCTACCTGTCCCGCTACCTTAACGGACCAGTGGACATGTACACCAAGATCCCTCTGATCCTTGATACTTCCCAGGGTCCTACCATGCGTCATGTATTCCCATGCCTTGTTTGTCCTTCCCAGGTGCATCACCTCATACTTATCTGGATTAAATTCCATTTGCCATTGACCAGCCCATGAGTCTACTCTCGATCATCAGTAAAGCAATGGACGGGGATCATCAACAATGCTATCAAGCGGCACTTGCTTAGCGATAACCCGCTCACTGAAGCCCAGTTTGGGTTCTGCTAGGGCCAGTCAGCTCCTGACCTCATTACAGCCTTGATTCAAACATGGACAAAAGAGCTGAACTCCCGAGGTGAGGTGAGAGGGACTGCCCTTGACATCAAGGCAGCATTTGACCGAGTATGGTATCAAGGAGCCCAGCAAAACTGGAGTCAATGGGAATCATGAGGGAACCTCTCCGCTGGTTGGAGTCATACCCAGCACAAAGGAAGATGGTTGTGGTTGTTGGAGGTCAGTCATCTGAGCTCCAGGACATCACTGCAGGATAGGACTCAGGGTAGTGTCCTCGGCCCAACCATCTTTAGCTGCTTCACCAATGATCTTCTTTCCATCACAAGGTCAGAAGTGGGGATGTTTGCTGATAATTGCACAATGTCCTCAGATACTGAAGCAGTCCATGTCCAAATGCAGCTAAACCTGGACAATGTCCAGGCTTGGGCTGACAAGTAACATTCACGCCACACGTGCCAGGCAATGACCATCTCCAACAAGAGAGAATCAAACCATCACTACTTGAAGTTCAATGGCATTACCATCACTGAATCCCCCACTATTAACAGCCTGGGGGTTACCATTGACCAGAAACTGAACTGGACTAGCCATATAAATACTGTGGCTACAAGAGCAGGTCAGAGGCTAGGAATCATGTGACGAGTAACTCATCTCCTGACTTCCCAAAGCCTGTCCACCATCTACAAGGCCCAAGTCATGAGTGTGATGGAATACTCCCCACTTGCCTGGATGAGTGCAGCTCCTGCAACACTCAAGAAGCTTGACACCGTCCAGGACAAAGCAGCCTGCTTGATTGGTACCACATCCACAAACATTCACCCCCTACACCACCGATGCACAGTAGCAGCAGTGTGTACCATCTACAAGATGCACTGCAGAAGATGCACTGCAGGAATTCACCAAGGCTCCTTCGAAGACACCTTCCAGACCCACAACCGCTACCATCTAAAAGGACAAGGGCAGCAGATAGATGGGAGCACCACCACCTGGAAGTTCCCCTCCGAGTCACTCACCATCCTGACTTGGAAATATATCGGCCGTTCCTTCACTGTCGCTGGGTCAAAATCCTGGAACTCCCTCCCTAACAGCAATGTGGGTGTACCTACACCACATGGACTGCAGCAGTTCAAGAAGGCAGCTCACCACCACCTTCTCAAGGGCAACTAGGGATGGGCAATAAATGCTGGCCCAGCCAGCGAAGCCCACATCCCGTGAATGAATTTTTTTTTAAATCAGTAACCCAATCTCAAACCCACTACTCCACCCTATCCCCTATACCTTTTGGCATCCGAATAAGTTCCCTTGGGGAATAAAAGAGTTGCATTTATATAGCACTTTACAGCCAATGAAGTACTTTTGAAGTGCAGTCACTATTGTAATGTAGGAAACATGGTGCCCCATTTGCACACAGCAAACTCTTCCAAATAGCAGTGTGACAATGACCAGATAAGCTTTTTAATGCGATGTTAATCAAGGGATAAGTACTGGCCAGGATACTGGAGAGGCTCTTCTTTGGAATAATGCCAGATGTCCACATGAGAGAGCAGACAAGGCCTCAGTTTAACATCTCATCCAAGAGTCAGATCCTCCAGCCGTGCAGTACTTCCTCTGCACTGCACCCGAGTGTCAGCCTCGATTTTTATGCTCCTGTCGCTGGAGTGGGACTTGAACCCATAATCGACTGACTCTAAAAATTCACTCCCCAAATCTCTCCGATAATCCAGCTGAAGCCATCACAGTGGCGGCTGCTGAAATTTCGAGCATGAATATGAGGTGAAGCTGGAACATATTCTGAGTATCCACCAATCTCACTCAGACTGTGATGAACCAAATAGATACGCCGGAGCACCGGTTCCACACTGAAGCATTTAAATCAGGACTAATGTCCCTAATTCCTCTTTTCAGGTTTTTGCACCACTGAGTGACCTTACTGCTCCTCTGACTGAGGTAACTAGTGCCATAAATATAAGATAGTGATACTTAAACCCACAAAAAAGTTCAGGAAGAACTTCTTTATTTGGAATGTGGAACTCCTTACCACAGGGAGTGGTTGAGGTAAATAACATAGATATATTTAAGGGGAATCTGGTTAGACATGACGGAGAAAGAAATAGAATGGTATGCTGATGGAGTGAGACGAAGAGATGAGAGAGGAGACATAAGTACCAGCCAGGACTAGCTGGGCCGAATGGCCTGTTTCTGTGCTGTAAAATCCAATATAAAGCATAAAACTTCTCTTGATCCAGTTCTTTTTTCCTCACTGATTGCAGGGATTCATATTTGACATTCAAATGCTTTACAAACTTTTGCTGTTACTCTGTCCTCAACTGACGCAAGTTTAATTCATACAGAATCGTTCCCTCATTTATCCACAGATATTAGCCCGTATCCATGACAACAACACAACTGAAAACCATGAGCACTTGATAGGAGAAGTTCT
This sequence comes from Isurus oxyrinchus, assembly GCA_026770705.1. Taxonomy (NCBI): domain Eukaryota; kingdom Metazoa; phylum Chordata; class Chondrichthyes; order Lamniformes; family Lamnidae; genus Isurus; species Isurus oxyrinchus. The sequence continues at coordinate 10,632,018 of JANJGN010000005.1, forward strand.
CATCACATCGGGAAGAAGCTGTAATGGTCGAAGATGCTGATCATGCAACAACAAGGACAAAAACTTGCAATTATATAGCACCTTTCATGTAGCAAAACATCCCAGGGCTCTTCGTAGTAACATCATCGAACCAACATTTGATACCGAGCCACGTTAAGAGATATTAGGGCCCGTGGTCCAAAGCCTGTGCAAAGCGGTGGGTTCGAAGGAACTTCTTAAGGGAGGAAAGGGAGGTGGAGAGGTTCAGGGAGGGAATTCCAGAGTATTAGGGCCTTGGCAGCTGAAAGCATGGCCGCCAATGGCCAAGTGATGAATATGAAGCATGTGCAAGAGGAAAGGAATACTTGGAATGCTGAGGTCTTGGAGGATTATGGAGCTGGAGGAGGGTTACAGGGAAAGGGAGGATGAGGCCAAGAAACAACAGCAAATCCCACGTGGGAAACTTACCCCTGGCTGTAATATCAGGTGATGGGGACCTACATTTGATTAGATTCTCTACCTCCCCTTCGTAGATTAGAGACTTCCATCGAGCACCACGTACAGGTATGGTACCTAATCGAGGTGCATTTGGGATGCAATATTTATCCCTTGCCTTGGAGATTAAGTAAACCCATAGAAACATTAAAATATGGCTGAGAGGGGACCTGAGTATTCCGCAGAATTGTTTGGCAGCATGGGGTCTAGCAGGTTACTTTAGTTTAAGAGGCCAATGGTCCTGGTTACATGCCGGGATGTTGTTATTCGTGTGTGGATCCGTTAGCTCAGTTGGCTACAGTGTTGTGCAGAATGACCAGCTGTGGTAGTGTATTGAGGTTGCCTCCTTACCTTGTCCCAATGCTTGATGTAGAGTTACCACTCAAGCTATAGAACCACTTGTCTCTCTCGAATAGAGAGAGATGGCCACAGTCCCTCAGGGCTAATTACCTGTTAGCATTCAGACTTCCATATAGGCAGCAGACCGTCTTCAGGGACAGCCATGTTCTCACAGGGACGTAAGAAATTCAGGATTGGGAAAGGTCATTGGCACCATCAAGCCTGTTCTCTCATTATTTATGTGGCTATACCCTATAAGGTGCGGTATATAAAATTTACTGTTGCTGTTTTGTGTTTCTTTCTGGCCACACAATACCACATGACCTTCTTCATATGGACAATGATGGTCTGATGCTGAGTGCATCCTACGGTACACATCCAGACTGACCAAGTAGTATGTGGTTTGAATTGTACCATTTCACAAACATGTATTTATCATGCCCGCATATAATTCTGACCTCTTGCACATCTCCAGTTCACCTCAGCTGGTTAATCCCTGGAACCCCTCCCTGACCCTCTCCACCACTTTCTCCTTTAAGAGTCTCCCTAAAATTGATGGCTGGGATTTTCCGACCTGCCGCGGGAGATTTGGCGGCCCAGCCAAAAAAGTCCATTGACCCTCGGCAGGACTGGACGGCCCTGGCAGCAGACAGGCCTGGGAAATCCAGCCCAAATATCTTCGACTAAGCTTTTGGCCACTTGTCTTAATAGCTCCTTGAGCATGGTGCATATTTCTGTCTGGTATCACTGCTTTTTAATAATATTCTATGAAGTAAAATGTTCCAGGGAAGCGCTGGGTGACATTTACAAACAATAACATTACTGTCAAAGAGTTTGTGAGCTGTATTTTTCCTACTCGTAGTTCACTCGTCCTGATTTTAATTTGAAGACTTGTTACGGTTCCAACTCTCTTAAATTAACTATTATTAAAAAGCCCCAAGGCTGACAACTGGAGATGTTGAGTAAAATCAGATTATGATAGATTTAGTGTTTTTTTTTTGTGGAGTTCATTTTTAAAATTGTTTTTGAAGATGTTTTAGCTTCTCCAGGATTCTGCTGCTGAACGTGACAGTGATCTGAAGAAACGAGACGCAGTAAAACCTGTGGGCCGCAATGCTTCCAGCCGCTGTCTTTCAGATCTGTACAGCTATTACAGTTAATATCACCCCCGTCAACACCCCTTTGGCCTTTTGTTTATGACATCTTTTGGCAATCTCTCCTTTGCCCTCACCTATCACTGGCCCTCCATCCAGCTCTACCTGTCCCACCGCCCCCCCCCAGCTCAAACCAGCTTATATTTCACCACATTGCTATTTCTCTTTAGCTCTGATGAAGAGTCATATGGACTCGAAGCGTTAATTCCGTGTTCCGCTCCACAGATGCCGTCAGACCTGCTGAGTTTTTCCAGCAATTTTTGTTTTTGTTTCAGATTTCCAGCATCCGCATTGTTTTTTCTTTTATCTCCGTTATTAAGCACCTTGGGATATGTTAATACGTTAAAAGCATCGTGCAAATGTAAGTTGTTGTGGATTTCAGTTATTTCACACACACGTTTCTGAGTCCTCTGCCCTGTAGGTATCCCATGCTGCCCTTCCCTCCACCATTGCTGGCTATGTTTCCAGCTGCCTGGACCCTAAGCTCTGGAATCCCTCTCCACCTTTCCTATCTCCTTTTCAAACACTCGATAAAACCTACCTCCCTGACCAAGCTTTAGGTCACCTGTCCTATTATCTCCAAAAGCAGCTTGCCTGTCAAATGCTGTTCAATGACTACCCCTGTGGAGTGCCTTGGGGGTCATTAAGGGCGCTATATAAATACGGGCTGTGTGTTTTTTTTTGCCGTCGTTGTGCAGGACCTTCAGTGATTGCTAAACCTATCCCTGAAAAACTAGTCAAATTCTGCGAGATGGACCGGAGATGCTCACAGTGCTCGCTTCTCCCACGGATACTTATTAATAAACTTTATAATTGCTTTGGCAAAGATCATTTTTGGCATCTATAATGAAAACCTTGACTGTGGTTTAAAAAAAAAGCTTCCCTGCCCCAGTTCTCCATATAGTAACAATGTTTATTTTCGGATCCTAAACCTTAGTCAAGTTAATGATGGATCACGGGTGTAAACTACAACAGTTGCTGGTACCAAGCTTGACACAACCTTGCGGTTAAACTACGTGCGAGATCTCAATAAAACCGCATGAGTAAAATCATGACTTTTAAACAAAATGCAGAATTAAGTTTGCAATATCAAAAAGTATGCAATAATTATCGCTTCAGTCCTTTTATTGTCATAACAAGAACACCGAGTTACGTAAGGAGACGTTAGGACAGGCAAAGGCTTGTTCAAAGAGGTAGATTTTAAGGAGCAACTTAAAATGGAGTAAAGAGAGATGGCAAGGTTGGAGGGTGGAATTCCAGGGATGGGCTCAGGTAGTTGAAGGCACGGCCACCAATAATGGGGTGATGAAAACCAGGGATTTGCAAGAGGCTAGAATTGGAGGAGCGCAGTGGCGATAAAAGGGCTGTGGCACTGGAGGTCACGGAGATAGAGAGGGTCCCTCTGTATCTATGGAGGATTTGAAAACAAGGATGGGAGTTTTAAAATACAGGAATATATTAATGAAATTGGATGGAAAGAATGCTAGGTTATAGAAACATAGAAAATAGACGCAGGAGTAGATCATTCAGCCCTTTGAGCTTGCGCAGCCAATCAATATGATCATGGCTGATCCTCTATCTCAGCGCCATGCTCTGCGCTTACCCCGTACCCCTTGGCGCCTTTAGTGTTCAGAAATCTATCTTTCTTAAATAATCATGGATAAAATTTCTAGAAACTTAAATGGAAAAGTATAGAGTCATGGATCGAAGTTTTCAATCTACATACAATAGGGGAATAGGCAAGAACACAAAGAGTGTGAAAACTATTTAGTAAAACATATTATTGCAATAGAAATAATTAAATTTACTACATTACTGTGGACTCGCAAATTGCTTAAATTATGAAATATTTATGTGCACTATCAAAATGTGTAGATTAACAAAGAAAGATAGTAATAATATATTTTGAAAACTGTGTGCTTATTTCCTATTTACATATGTTATATGTGTTCCCCTCCAAGCCACACACCATCCTGACTTGGAAATATATCGCCGTTCCTTCACTGTCACTGTGTCAAAATCCTGGAACTCCCTCCCTAACAGCACTGTGGGTGTACCTACACCACATGGACCGCAGCGGTTCAAGAAAGCGGCTCACCACCACTTTCTCAAAGGCAGTTAAGGATGTGCAATATAGGAAGGGTCATGAGGACTCGAAACGTCAACTCTTTTCTTCTCCGCCGATGCTGCCAGACCTGCTGAGTTTTTCCAGGTAATTCTGTTTTTGTGTGCAATATATGTTGGCCCTGCCATTGACACTTGCACCCTGTGAAAGATAAATAAAAAGTGTTAGAAAATCTTGCAGCTCAGGAGACCATCCAGCCCATCATGTCTGTGTTGGCCCTTTGACAGAACTATCCAATTAGGCCCCACTGCCCTGATCTTTCCTCATAAGCCTGCAAACTTTTCCTCTTTAAGGTGGGGTGAGAGTGACTGCCCTTGACATCAAGGCAGCATTTGACCGAGTGTGGCATCAAGGAGCCTTAGCTAAACTGGAGTCAATGGGAATCAGGGGGAAAGCTCACCAGTGGTTGGAGTCATACCCAGCACAACGGAAGATGGTTGTGGTTGTTGGAGGTCAGTCATCTCAACTCCAGGGCACCACTGCAGGACTTCCTCAGGGTAGTATCCTCGACCCAACCATCTTCAGCTGCTTCATCAATGACCTTCCTTCCATCATAAGGTCAGAAGTGGGGATGTTCGCTGATGATTACACAATGTTCAGCACCATTTGTGACTCCTTAAATACTGAAGCAGTCCATGTCCAAATGCAGCAAGACCTGGATAATATCCACGCCTGGCCTGACAAGTGGCAAGTAACATTCACGCCACACAAGTGGATGACCACCTCCAGCAAGAGAGAATCTAACCATTGACCCTTGATGTTCAATGGCATTACCATCACTGAATCCCCCACTATCAACATCCTGGGGTTACCATTGACCAGAAACTGAGCTGGACTAGCCATATAAATACTGTGGCTACAAGAGCAGGTCAGAGGCTAGGAATCCTGCGACAAGTAACTCACCTCCTGACTCCCCAAATCCCGTCCACCATCTGCAAGGTACAAGTCAGGAGTGTGATGGAATACCCCCCCCCACTTGCCTGGGTGAGTGCGGCTCCCACAAAAATCAAATTAGGGATGGGCAATAAATGCTGGGCCTGCCCATGAAAGAGTGAAAAAAACAACAATTGTCTGAATACACAGCGATGGGCAAGAAAGAGATTCATCAGGTAATAAATTCTACCCACAAGATAGAGGAGCAGTGAAATTTCAGAAGCTCTGAATGCAATTCGTCCAGTTTCTGTGGATGTAGCGTGAAGACCATAGATTAGAGAAACACAATTCCTGCCGCAAGGAAATTGCAGCTGACTGCCAATATATCTCTCATAAAATAAAGCAGCATTCAGGAGAATTAACTAGCTCCTTCATATGTCATTGATTTTATGATTTAAGGCTTTGCCTATCCGGAGGTTGATCAGTTTCTTGAATAAAAATGAGGTCTGACCAGTCCCCTCGCTAAATTTCATAACTAAAATGAAACCATTTACCACCCTCAAAAATTTGAATGTTTTAAAAAATTACACTTATAAAATTGAAATTAAATTCGATGTACAGGGTTAAAGTTTTCTCGTTCGTGTGGAACTCGCTCACCATTGTGAGGAACTCTACAGCCACAGAAATCGGCCATTCGGCCCAACTGCTCGATGGTGGTGTTTATTTTCCACATAAGCCTGCTCCCAACCCTCTTCATCTCAGCCCATCAGCATCTCCTTCTACTTTTTCCCTCATGGGCTTATCGAACTTCCCCCTAAATCCATCCATGTTATTCACCTTAACCACTCCCTGTGGTAGCGAGTTCCACATTCTCACCATTCTCTGGGTAACAAAGTTTCCCCTGAATTCCCTATTGGATTTCTTTGTGACTAGCTCATACATTTGGCCCCTGAGGTTGGGCTACCCCACAAACAGAAACATCCTCACTACATGTATTTTACTAAACACCTTCATAATTATGAAGGTCTCTGTTAGGTCACCTCTCAGTCTTCTCTTGAGAAAAGTACTCTAGCCTGTCCCTGGTGGGTATAAATTATGACAAGGTGTGGTTGAGGTGGTAGTATAGTTGTATTTAAGAACACAGCGGGATAAACTCATGAGGGAGCAAGGAGTAGAAGGGTATGGTGCTGTAATGGTAATGTTATTGGTACTGGTAATCCAGAATGTTGCCCTGGGGATATGGGTTCAAATCCCACCATGGCAGCTGGTGGTATTTAGGTTCAATTAATAAATCTGGAACGTAAAGCTAGTCTCAGTGATGGTGACCATGAAACTATCATTGATGGGTCCAAAGATCCATCTGGTTCACTAATGTCCTTTAGGGAAGGAAATTTGCTGTCCTTACCTGGTCTGGCCTACTTGTGACTCCAGATCCATACTGTGGTTGATTCTTAACTGCCGTGAGCATGGCTGAGCGAGACACTCAGTTGTACCAAGCCTCTACAGAGAAGTCTTAACAGCACTGTGGGTGCGGATAGACCATATGGACTGCAGCAGTTCAAGAAGACGGCTCACCACCACCTTCTCAAGGGCAACTAGGGATGGGCCACAAATGCTGGCCCAGCCAGTGACGCTCCCCTCCCATGAGAAAACAAGGCCTGTTGAGCTGAATGGCCTGTTTCAATGCTCTAAAAATCGATGTAGTCCTGCCTGAAATTTGATGGGCTAGAAGGAAGAAACTGCATTGACAGTGCTTTTCCTGACCCTTGTCCAAGCCAGGATGGTGGGGCTATTGGTGGGGATGGACAAGCCTGTGTTCCTAGGTTTTTTATATCCACTAACCTCAGGCGTTCCCAGGAGTTGGAGGCCTGGCGCAGAAACAGGAAGCCCCCTCAAGCCAGCACAGGGAGGATGGGGGCCACTAGTATGGCCTCCTTTGCCTCTGTGTGGATATTGGCTTCCAGCCTTTTTCATCCTCAGCTAAAAGCCAAAGAAATATTTCTTCCCTTTCTCAGGTCACTTATTGTAGAATGATACAGCGCAGAAGGAGGACATTTGGCCCAGGTGTCCTGGCAGCGATGAGCACCGTTTAATTAGGTTCGATACTTTTTTCAGAGGTGCATCAAGATGGAGGTGCCCTCCTTGTTTCTCTCCTGCTGCAGCAGCACCCACCTTTACCAATGGGGCTGCAAGGTCGTAGGTCCTCTGATTGGGCCTGCAGGGACCAGCTCACTGAGCCTCATTGGACAGGCGACTCAGGAGTGGCATCCTAATAATATGCCTTCAGGACAACCTCTCTGGGTGGGGTGGGGGGCTGCGGGCACGTTGACAGACAGAGCAGGATTGGCACCCAGAAATGGTCTTGATATTCAACTATTGTTTAAAAGCCAGAAGATTCTACTCTCGTTGTTCAGCCTCACGTATGCAGAACAGCCAAATCCAAGCTCTACATTTGGCCAAATATCTGCACAATAATGGACAGTATATTCCCAGTGTTGTTTCCTTATTCTGTGGATTGTGAGACTGGAGTAGAAAGGCACTGTAAAAGATTATAGGAGGGCAGTAACAGAAGGAGGCCATTCAGCCCCTTGAGAATGTTCTGCCATTCAATGAGCTCATGGCTGATCTGCAACCTAACTTCATATATACTCATGTTTAAATCGATTAATTGAGAGGGGCGGTACTGAACCTAATCTTTTAGTGAATGAAGCCAGGCAAGTGGTAGAAATGTCAGTGGGGGAGCATTTCGGGAATAGTGACCATAACTTTGTAAGATTTAAGGTAGTTATGGAAAAGGACAAAGATGGACCGGAAATAAAGGTCCTGAATTGGGGGAAGGTCAATTTCAATATGATGAGACAGGATTTGGTCCGTGTGCACTGGGAGCAGCTACTTGTAGGAAAGTCTACATCAGACCAATGGGAGTCATGAAAAGAGGAAATAGTGAGAGTTTAGGGCCAATATGTTCCCGTAAAGGTGAAGGGCGGGACCAACAAGTCCAGGGATCCCTGGATGTCAAGGGATATAGAGGATTGGATAAGGAAAAAAAGGAGGCTTATGGCAGATACAGAGGGCCGAAAACAGCAGAAGCCCTAGAAGAGGGTAGAAAGTGTAGAGGGGTACTTAAAAAAGTAATTAGGAGAGTGAAGAGGGGGCATAAAAAAACACTGGCTGGCAAGATAAAGGAAAATCCCAAGGCATTTTATAAATATATTAATGGCAAGAGGATAAACAGGGAAAGAGTAGGCCCTTAGGTACCAAAGTGGCAACTGGTGCGTGGAGCCGGAGGATGTAGGTGAGGTTTTGAATGATTATTTTTCATTGTGTTCACTATAGAGAAGGACGATGCAGGTGTAGAAATCAGGGAGGGGGACTGTGATATACGTGAACAAATTAGCTTTGAAAGGGAGAAGGTATTAGCGGTTTTAACGGGCTGAGAAGTGGATAAATCCTCAGGCCCAGATGAGATATATCCCAGGCTGCTGTGTGAGGCACAGGAGGAGATTGCAGAGGCTCTGATCACAATCCTCTCTGGCCACAGGAGAAGTACCGGAGGACTGGAGGACAGCGAAGGTGGTACCATTATTCAAGAAAGGTAATAGGGATAAACCAGGTAATCACATCCCAGTGAGCCTAACATCAGTGGTAGGGAAACTATTGCAAAATATTCTGAGGGACAGGATTAATGGCCACTTGGAGAGGCAGGGATTAATCAGGGAGAGTCAGCATGGCTTTGTTGGGGGAGATCATGTCTAACAAATTTGATTGAATTTTTCGAGGAGGTGACTAGTTGTGTAGATGAGGGTAGTGTAGTTGATGTAGTCTACATGGATTTCAGTAAGGCTTTTGACAAGGTCCCGCATGGGAGAATTGTCAAGAAGGTAAGAGCCCATGGGATCCAGGGCAATTTGATAAATTGGATTTGAAATTGGCTTAGTGGCAGGAGGCAGAGGGTGATGGTCGAAGGTTGCTTTTGTGATTGGAAATCTGTGACGAGTGGTATACCGCAGGGATCAATGCTGAGACTCTTGTAGTTTGTAGTGTACATTAATGATTTAGACTTAATATAGGACTTATGATCAGTAAGTTTGCAGATGACATGAAAATTGGTGGTGTCGTAAATAGTGAGGAGAAAAGCCTTAGATTACAGGATGATATACATAGAAATATAGAAAATAGGAGCAAGAGTAGGCCATTCGGCCCTTCGAGTATGCTCTGCCATCTATTATGATCATGGCTGGTCATCCAACTCAATAGCCTGCTCCCGCTTTCTCCCCATACCCTTTAATCCTTTTCGCTCCAAGAGTTATATCTAACTCCTTCTTGAAAACATACAATGTTTTGGTCTCAACTACTTTCTGTGGTAGCGAATTCCACAGGCTCACCACTCTCTGGGTGAAGAAATTTCTCCTCATCTCAGTCCTAAATGGTCTACCCCGTATCCTCAGACTGTGACCCCTGGTTCTGGACTCCCCGACCATCGGGAACATCCTTCCTGCATCTAACCTGCCTAGTCCTGTTAGAATTTTATAGGTTTCCATGAGATCCCCCTCATTCTTCTGAACTCCAGCGAATATAATCCTAACCGACTCAATCTCATCTCATATGTCAATCTCGCCATCCCAGGAATCAGTCGGGGAAACCTTCACTGCACTCCCTCTATAGCAAGAACATCCTTCCTCAGATAAGGAGACCAAAACTGCACACAATATTCCAGGTGTGGTCTCACCAAGGCCCTGTCTAATTGCAGCAAGACATCCCTGCTCCTGTTCTCGAATCCTCTGGCTATGAAGGCCAACATACCATTTGCCTTCTTTACTGCCTGCTGCACCTGCATGCTTACCTTCAGTGATTGGTGTACAAGGACACCCAGGTCTCGTTGCACATTCCCCTCTCTCAATTTATAGCCATTCAGATAATAATCTGCCTTCCTGTTTTTGCTACCAAAGTGGATAACCTCACATTTATCCACATTATACCGCATCTGCCATGCATTTGCCCACTCACTCAGCTTGTCTAAATCACCCTGAAGCATCTCTGCATCCTCCCACCCAGCCTTTGTGTCATCTGCAAATTTGGAGATATTACATTAGCTCCCTCATCTAAATCATTAACATATATTGTGAAAAGCTGGGGTCCCTGCGGTATCCCACGAATCACTGCCTACCATTCGGAAAAAGACTCGTTTATTCCTAGTCTTTGTTTCCTGTCTGCCAACCGGTGTTCCATCTATCTCAATACACTATCCCCAATCCCATGTGCTTTAATTTTACATAGATGGGCTGGTAAGATGGGCAGAGCTGTGGCAAATGGAATTTAATCCTGAGAAGTGTGAGGTGATGCATTTTGGGAGGACTAACATGGCAAGGGAATACACAGGACCCTAGGAAGTACAGACGATCAGAAGGACCTTGGTGTACATGTCTATAGATCCCTGAAGGCAACAGCACAGGTAGATAAGGTGGTTAAGAAGGCATATGGGATACTTGCCTTTATTAGCTGAGGCATAGAATATAAGAGCAGGGAGGTTATGTTGGAGCTGTATAAAACGCTAGTTAAGTCACAGCTGGAGTACTGTGTGCAGTTCTGATCGCCACACTATAGGAAGGATGTGATTGCACTGGAGAGGGTGCAGAGGAGATTCACCAGGATGTTGCCTGGGTTGGAGCATTTCAGCTATGAAGAGAGACTGGATAGGATGGGGTTGTTTTCCTTAGAGCAGAGAAGGCTGAGGGGGGACTGATAGAGATATACAAAATTATGAGGAGCATAGATGGGGTAGATAGGAAGAAACTTTGCCCCTTAGCTGAGGTGTCAATAACCAGGGGGCATAGATTTAAGGTAAGGGGCAGGAGGTTTAGAGGATATTTGAGGAAAATGTTTCTTCCAGAGGGTGGTTGGAATCTGGAACACACTGCGTGAAAGGGTGGTAGAGGTAGGAGCTCTCACAACATTTAAGAAGTATTTAGATGAACACTTGAAACACCATAGCATACAGGGCTATGAGCCAAGTGCTGGAAAATGGGATTGGAATAAATAGGTGCTTGATGGCTGGCACAGACACGATGGGCTGAAGGGCCTGTTTTTGTGCTGTATAACTCTATGACTCTATGAACCTCAAAATCGACTACTTTTTAACAGAGAGAGTTTCACAATTCTACCACTCTTTGTGTGATGAAGTGTTTCCCAATTTTTGTCCTGAATGCTTTGCTCTAATTTTAAGCTTTTAGAATCATAGGATGGTTACAGCACAGAAGAAGGCCATTCAGCCCGTTGTGTCAGTTGCTGGTTCTCCCCGAGAGCAGCTCAGCTGATCCCTGGTTTTGGTATCAGCAGGTTCAATTTCTTTACCGCCTGGCATTGACCTAGGCACAGGAAAGGACAATAACACACCCAACCCTGTTGACCCTGCAAAGTCCTCCTTACCAACATCTGGGGGCTAGTGCCAAAATGGGGAGAGCTGTCCCACAGACTAGTCAAGCAACAGCCTGACATAGCCATACTCACAGAATCATACCTTACAATGTCCCAGACAGCACCATCACCATCCCTGCCAGTGGACAGGACAGACCCAGCAGAGGTGGCGGCACTGTGGTATACAGTCCGGAAGGAGATCCCTTAGGAGTCTTCAACATTGACTCTGGACCTCATGAACTCACATGGTATCAAGTCAAACAGGGGCAAGGAAACCTCCTTCTGATTACCACCTACCACACTCCATCCCCCAGCTTATGAACCAGTGCTCCTCCATTTTGAACACCACTTGGAGGAAGCACTGAGGCCTGCATAGAACGTACTCTGGGTGGGGGACCTCACTGTCCATCACCAAGAGTGGCTTGGAAACACCTCCACAGACTGAGCTGGCCAGGTCCCAAAGGATATAGCTGCTAGACTGGGTCTTTAGACAAAACTCATTATCTCCAGCCAGTTTCAGTCACATGATCAATGCTGGTATTATCCACCTGGAAAGCCATTGCTATGCAATGGAGATCATGGATGAGTTCTTCATACTTACTCAGAGTGAATTGGTTCCTGGCCAGCTCCCATCGTTAGGGTTCCAACTTGGAGACATGGGCTCTGGACTTGTGTTTTAGGTAAATTCACAAACAACAGCAAATGTGAATTCCACAAATAGTATTCGTCTTCGACTTAATACATCCATTAGATGGGGAAGCCCCCATCCAGGGTAATACAATTAGGAACTTTCTGGTAGCTTGAGACAGTCTGTTGAAGTTGCAAGTGTCACCTGGCCCTTGCCGTTTATCCTAACCGCTCATCATTTTAATCCATTTTAAATGTGTCCATTTTAATTTAAAGACAGTTCCAGAAGCTTCTACATGAACACAAAGTCCATATTTAAGAATATGACATGCTTTCACTGGGCCTAACAGAGGTCATTGCATTTCTTGCATTCTTACCCTGGAATTTGCAATTTTCCTTGTCTGACTTGCTAGTTTGGTTATTTAACCCACAGCAAAATCAACGAGCATACAAACGAGAAGCAGGAGTAGGCCATTCGGCCCCTCAAGCCTGCTCCTCCATTTAATAAGATCATGGCTGATCTGATCTGATTGTAACCTCAAATCTGTATCCCTCCTGCCCCTAGTAACCTATCATCCACTTTCTTAATAAGAGTCTGTTCACCTCTGCCCTAAAAATATTCAAAGACTCTGCTTCCACCACCTTTTCAGGAAGAGAGTTCCAAAGATTCACGCCCCCATAACTTGCTCTAACTTTATGGTGCAATGCACAATGGGTAAGACGAACCTCCATTTAAAAGCCTCCTTTATTTTCGTTTGCACACTGGGTTGTAACAATAAACATTCCCAGCCAGAAGTTCTGGATTTTAAACCAGTGGACATACCTCAGGTGTGGGAGGTTTTGTTTGCAACCAGAGTTACAGGCAGGAAAGCACACAATCTTTCATAGAGAAGTTTGGTTGAGTGTATCATGGCTCAACCGGACTTGCCCGCCAGCTTCCTCAATCATGATTGGTGGTTTACTAGAGTCATTGAGTTTTACAGCACGGAAAGGGGCCCTCTGGCCCATCATGTCTGTGCCAGTCATCAAGCCGCTACCTCCTCCTATCCCATTTTCCAGCACTTGGCCCGTAGCCCTGCATGCTACAGCGTTTCAAGTGTTCATCTAAATACCCCTTAAATGTTGTGAGGGCTACCGCCTCTACCACCCCCTCTGGCAGTGAGTTTCAGATCCTCCCCACCCTCTGATGGACATTGTCTGGCCATCTCTTCAAGTGCGGACACTGCCGTCAATCTTCTGTCATCATCAGAGGTTGATCCTCTTCTGGCTCCCAAGTGGTCATTGGTTTTCTTTATCGGAGGTCACGGGGGCGTTATATCGCCAGTAGCTCCTAGAAATTAACCCCCAGTGCCTCTTCTGAATCAATGCCTCCCCTGTTGGCCTCCTGAACTCTCTTGCTGGCCTTTGGCTCTCCCCGGCTCTTGCCCCGCTCTCCCCAACTCTCTCCCACTGGCCTCTGGCTTTCCTCTGCTCTGCCCCCACCTGTCCCCCACTAGCCTCAGTCTCTCTCCCCGCTCCCACCGCCCCCCCCCCCCCACCCCCCACTCTCCCCCACTGGCCTCCGGCTCTCCCATGGAATCCCTGATCGGCCAATCAGAGCGTTCTGACAGAACGGCCAACCAGGGCGCTGAAAGGTGACCCAATCAGTGCAGCGAGAAGCTACCCCAGTGTGAACCAGCCCGTTTTGGGTGGTGGGGGTGGGGGTGGAGGTGGGGGGGGGCGGGGAAGTAATTTGCCCTCGGTACTGGCTCTGGACGACGCTGGTAAGAAAGATTTCTACACACACACACACACACACACGAGTGACCCCACGCAGCCGTTTAATGGTTGGCTAGTGGGCGGCATTTCCGGTTGACAGGCTTTAGCCGGGGAGTGTCCTTCTTGGGATTCCCGACGGTAAATGAAGCTTGAGGGTAAAGGTGATAGGAGACAAAGTGAAGAGAAGAGTCGCTGATGCTGTGCGACCGGGTGAGGTGCTGACGGAAATCTCTGTCCTGCCTCATGTGGAGCTTAACGAGAAACCGGGACCGTCCCGGCAAAACCGAGACACCTGGGTCACCGTAACCAGAATTTATCCAGGCCTCCGGGTTGCTAGTTCAGGAACCGATGGCGGAATCATCCCAAGATTAGCGCTGAGTGCAGCAGCGGGCGTGGAAAGGGTAGCTTTACCCGCCGGCTGCAATGGTGGGTTATCACACCGCATCGTCCCGTTCCCGGCATGTCCCGCCTGATTACTAAAGCGATCCCGAGAAAAACGCCGGATTGCTGATGGGTTGGCCTCCGACTCACCTGCCCCGTCATCCCCTCAGGTCGTCGGTAATCCGGGCACCATATTTAAAGGGCCCCCCTGCACAGAGAGCTCTCTCTCTCTCTCTCTCCCTCTCTCTCTAAGGGATCAGAAGCTGCTGCAAAGTCATGGCTGCCAAAGGGATGAAACATGCCCCAAATTTAGCAACGCCTCTCTCGGGCACCTACTGGGTGTATTGGAGGCCTGCCACAATGTCCTCTACCCCCAGCTCTGGGTGAAGGCCAGCGGGCAAGGTCACCAATCCAGCATGGGAGGCGGTGACAGCGGTGGTCAGTGCCAATGATCTGCAAAAGAGGACTGTCACCCAGTGATGATGAATGACCTCCTCCGTTCTGCCAGGGTAAGTCACCTCTCATCATTCTCAACTCTCACGCTCACAAGCCCATCACACACCCACAGGGATCTCACTCACTGCCAGTTTAAGGGATGTCACCATTCACTCCCTCACACACACCTCCGTCTAACCTGTGGATCATGCCCTCATCCTGTCCATGGCATCACTCACCACCCACACAGGCCAGGCATCCTTCTCATCTGGCCTGACAGGCATCCTGCTTACACTCTCTCCATCTCTATTCATACAGGACAAGCTGGCACACAAGCAGAGGGAGAGGTCGTAGACAGGTGAAGGAACGCCCAACATCGAGGTCCTCACAGACTTTGAAAACAGAGCCATCCAGCCGGCTGGTGAGGATCTGGACTGTTCCTGTGCTGAGGGTGAGGTCGGCGCTGCTCTACCAAGTGAGGGTCCAGCAGCGCAACATCCATCAACAACCACGCTGTGAGTGAATTCCCCTGTTCCGCAGCCCCCTGACGTGCACTAATTGTCTCTCCTCGCTTTCGCAGACACATCTGGGAAGCAGCCGAGGGAGCTCACAATCCAGGTCCAGGCTGAACTCCATCACAGATGCCAGAGTTGGCCTCCAACAGTGTCAATGTGAGAGGGGTGAAGGGCAGTTTGATCTCAGTCCCTTCTCCTCAAGAAGTCAGCCTGGGGCCCTCGGGCACCCATAGGAAGGAGGATCAGCAGGTTCCCCCTCCAGGGCCATCCACCCAGGTGACTCTGGGAGTGTCCGGCCCATCTGAATCCCCCCTTCCTGAGACCCCAGCAGCTCCAGCTCCACAGGCCAAGGAGGGATTCAGCTGGCCCACAGCAGGACACCCAAAGCTCCCAGAGGATGCCTGCCAAGGTTATCACAGACAGGGTGTAGCAGTCAGCAGGCTGCCTCCACCTCCACTGTGGATGTCAGGGGAGCAACAAGACATAATGGCAGGGTTAGGAAAGTTAAGAAGAGTTAGTTGCACAGCCTGGACACGGGTGTTAATCACCTGTCACATACTGTTCACTATTGTAAATAAACTCCCAAGAATGTCTCCCTGACTATGGCTCCTTGTTCTGATGAACAGTGTTAGCATCACTCAGATGTGAAACCTTGGTTCCTAAACAAGATAAAGGCAGGTATCTCAGTCCAGGACCTCTTCCCTGTGCAGTAACCTACAGGCCAAAGTAATGGTCCAGCCTCACACTCCCTGGACACATTACTGATTCCTGATGGTGCTGGTCATTGCTGCCAGAATGTCGTGGGCAGGGGTCACAGATTTCCCTCATTCTCTCTGTGTGCTCTCAGCACCTTTAAGGTGGGGCTGACCCCCCATCTCTTCAGCATCTGTGTCCGCTGATGCTGTGCTTCTGAAGGGGACAGATGCTGAAGGCTGACAAAGGAACAGGTGTTTTTAAAGTTTCACAGCTATGTCTCTATGATATGACCCTGATCACAGAGCGCAAGTGAGCTGCCCTCAGCCAGACAGGAGTCAGACATTCACAGAGGCTATGTGAAGATCTATGGAGTGTCCTCAATGCATGTCGTCATCATTCTCCTGGAATCTAGTGACTATTAGGGGCTCCTCTGCGTCTCCATGACATGATCCTGAGCACTGAGGGTATGTGCGCTGTCATCAGCCACACAGGAGTCAAACATTCACAGATACAAGGTGAGGATGTCAGGACTGTCCTCACTGCATCTCGTCATCACCCTCCATGAATCTCGCAGCTGTGAGGGTGTCCCGGGGGCACCTGCCTCCTCTGGCCAGTGCCTCATCACCGGCATCCTCCCCTTTGACCTCCTCCTCATCGAAGGAGACGTGCAGGTCCTCTGTCTGCTCCTCAGCCAGGTCCTCTCCCCTTTGCAACTCCAGGCAACAAGCAAGGACGATGTGCGACACCCTTGGTGGACTGTATTCCAGTCTCCACCGGGCCCATCGAGACACCGGAACCTCTTTTTCAAAATGCCTATCATTTGCTCCACCAAAGTCCAGGTTGTGGCATGAGCTTCGTTATACCATTGCTCTGCTGCAGTCTGAGGCTGCCACATGGGCGGATTTCATGAAGATGGTGTCCATGACCCCCTGGATACACTTGTGCATGGAGGCTTGTGAGATCCTGGAAGGAGCCAGTGGCGTAGAAATTGAACCCCGCGGTCACTTTCACGGCCACTGGCAGTGGATGTCCTCCATATCCCTGTGGCGCTAAATCCTGCAGCAGGTGGCAGATGTGACTGACCAGTTCCCTATACATGTGCAGTCTTCGGTAAAACTTTCTCATTCGTCTGCAGGAATAACAGGCACCATCTATGGGCCCTGGGCCTATCGAGGTGCCTATAAACGACGGCTCACTGTGGACCTTCAGCTGCGTGTGCAGCAGGTGCTGCTGCTCCTTCATCATGAGGGAGGTGCTCCTCCCTTGGCCGAGCCAGGCATCTACACCGCTCCCTTCTCCTTCTCTGTTCCCTGTAAGCCCTGAGACATACCCGCTAAATCACCAGCGCCATGATCCTGATGGTCTCCTCCTGCAGGATCAAAGAGAGAGAAATGTGGGTGAGCATGTAGGTCCTAAGAACCTCTCTCGGTTCGGTCTCAAGGCCCTTTTACACATGCAGGACAATGCTGGCCACCACCTGGATGGCCAATGTGTGGTGCTCTCATTGGCTGTTCGAAACCCCACCCACCTCCGCCCCACTCCACCTGACCGATTGGCGGCAGCTTCACCCACTGAACTGCAGCCTGTGCTCTCAGCTCAGGCACAGGCATTCTCCTAACCCACACTGCAAGGCTGCGCTGTTAGCTTGAACCATGAGGGATACTGGTCCAAACCTTTAATAAAGACGTTGCAAGGGGCTGTGAGCACCTCCACCAGTGACTGCGCCACGTCCACCTTTCACAAGGGGATTGTACAACTTGCCCTGTCGTCTAATTGTTCTGCTGCTCCCTAAAACACACATTCATTTGCTGTCTGTGCCCGAGGGGGTAAAAGGTTCTGGGGCATTTTCATGCACTTTCATGCTTCTGCGTTGCTGGAGTGGGCAGAAAAACTTCAGAGGCTCCGACTCCCAGTCTGTCAATGGGGCTGCGGCTGAACGGTCTGAGCTGCAGAAGGATGTTCACTTTTGACAAGTTTTTCCAAGAGCGTGGCCACTTCCTTCACCCACCTGACCGCACCCCCCCCACCCACCCCGCCTGGCACGTGCTAGAGTACTTGCTTCAGTCTGCCTGTGCTGCCTTTTCTCCTGTCAATGTGCTGCATGGACTCCACATCCGAGTGTTGATGGACTATAAGCCCCATCTGCTGGTCAGAAAAGAGATTGTCCGGTTGTTTAATAGACTCACATCTTGGTGCTGAATACTAGTTTAGCAAAGTATCACCATCAACGTAGAGGTAACTGAGGTGTTGCAAAACCACCCCCCCCCCCCTCCATAGTTTTGTAGCTACAGGGTACCTAATTTAAAATACTGACTTTACTTCTCAAGGACGTTCAGATCTTGGAATGAAAAACGCAAAAGGAGTACATTCTGCTCGTTGTGCCTGTGTCAGATTTTGACAGAGGGATCAGGTTAGTCCCGTTCCCCCTGCCCTATCCCCATAGCCCTGAAAAATTCTTTTCAAACAAGTACTTACTAACTCCGTTATGAAAGTTATTGTTGAAACTGCTTCCAATGCCCTTTCGGGCAGCACATTCCGGATCACCTCAACTCGCTGCTTCAGTTTTGTTTTCCCCCTCATGTTCACAGAATCATAGAAACACAGAAGTATTACAATTGTAGAAGGATGCCATTCAGCCCATTGTATCAGTGCTGGCTTTCAAAAGGACCAATTCACCTAGTGCCCATTGCACCTTCTTCTCCCTGTAAACCCGGCCACATTCTTCCTTTTCAGGTATTATTCCACTCTGCTTCTTATGCTAATTGTCTTAAATCTGCGTCACCTCTGGTGACCGACCTCCCTGTCACTGGAAACAGTTTCTCCTTATTTACTCTATCAAATAGAAATAAATGGTTTAAATTGTAAACGGGGACATGACTTGATAGCTATTACAGAGATGTGGTTGCAAGTTGACCACGACTGGGAACTCAATATTCAAGGGTATTCGATGTTCTGGAAAAATAGGCACAAAGGAAAAGGAAAAGGAGGTGGGGTAGCTTTGTTAATAAAGAAAGGTATCAGTGCAGCGGTGAATAGTGATATTGGTGCAATAGATCATGATGTGAGATCAGTTTGCGTGGAAATAAAGAGTAAGGTTAAGAAGTCACAGGTGGGAGTCGTCTATAGGCCCCCGAAGATTTGCCTCACTGTAGGGCAAAGTATAAATCAGGAAATAATGGAGGTGTGTAAGAAGGGCGCTACAATTGTCATGGGTGATTTTAATCTGCATATTGACTGGACAAATCAGATTGGCAGGGGTAACCTGGAAGACGATTTTGTAGAGTGCATCAGGGATTGTTTCTTAGAGCAATGTGTTGCAGAACCTACCCGGGAACAGGCTATTTTAGATCTAGTAATGTGTAATGAGGTGGGATTAGTAAGAGATATTGTAGTTAAAGATCCTCTAGGGGGTAGCAATCACAACATGGTAGAATTTCAGATTCAGTTTGAGGGTGAGCAACTGGGGTCTCAAACCTGTGTCCTCAACTTAAATAAGGACAATTACAGAGGTATAAATAAAGAGTTGTCTAAAGGTGGCTGGGAAAACAGACTAAGGGGAAGGTCAGTGGATGAGCAGTGGCAGACATTTAAGCAGGTATTTAATGACGCTCACCAAAAATTTATCCCGGCCAAAAAGCAGGACTCGATGAGAAGGATGGACCACCCGTGGTTAACAGAGACAGCCAGGGAGAGCATCCAATCAAAAACTAAGGCATATAAAGCCGCAAAACCTAATGGTAGGCCAGAGGGTTGGGAATTTTCTTTTACGAACCAGCGGTGGATGACTAAAAAACTAACAACGAGGGAAAAAATTGATTATGAAAGTAAATTGGCAAGAAATATAAAAACAAACAGCAAGAGCTTCTACTGGTATATAAAAAGAAAGACAGTAGCTAAAGTGAGCGTGGAACCCTTGGAGAATGCGACTGGAGCATTGATAACAGGGAACAGGGAAATGGCAGATCATTTAAACCAATATTTTGCATCAGTCTTCATGGAAGACACTATAAACACCCCAAAGATATCAGATAAGCAAGGACCTGATGGGGAGGAAAGATCTTGTAATAATTCTATCACGAGGAGCAAAGTATTTGAGAAACTAATGGGACTAAAGGCAGACAAGTCTCCAGGACCTGATGGCCAGACCTGAATCCAAGGGTTTTAAAGGAAGTGGCTGCAGAGAGAGTGGACGCATTGGTCGAAATATTCCAGAACTCACTGGATTCTGGGAGGGTCCCAGTGGATTGGAAGTTCTGTAATTGTCCTTATTTAAGTTGAGGACACAGGTTTGAGACCCCAGTTGCTCACCCTCAAACTGAATCTGAAATTCTACCATGTTGTGATTGCTACCCCCTGGAGGATCTTTAACTACAATATCTCTTATTAATCCCACCTCATTACACATTACTAGATCTAAAATAGCCTGTTCCCAGGTAGGTTCTGCAACACATTGCTCTAAGAAACAATCCCTGATGCACTCTACAAATTGCTAATATGACACCCCTGTTCAAGAAGGGAGTGAGACAAAAAGTAGGAAACTATAGGCCAGTCAGCCTGACATTTGTTGTTGGGTAAATGCTAGAGTCCATTATTAAGGAAGAAATAGGACATTTAGAAAAGCTTAACACAATCAAACAGAGTCAACATGGTTTTGTGAAAGGGAAATCATGTTTCACAAATCTGCTAGAATTATCTGAGGATATAACAAGCAGAGTTGATAAAGAGGAACTGGTAGATGTGGTGCATTTGGATTTCCAGAAGGCATTCGATAAGGTGCCACAAGATAGGTTATTGCACAAGATAGGAGCTCACGGTAATGGGAATAATATATTAGCATTGATTGAGGGTTGGTTAACACACAGAAGACAGAAAGTTGGGATTAATGGGTCTTTTTCAGGTTGCAAAGATGTAACTAGTGGACTGCCACCAGGATCAGCCCCAGGTCCTCAATTATTTACTATCTACATCAATGACTTTGAGGAGGGAGTAGAGTGTAAAGTATCCAAATTGGCTGATGATACAAAAATAGGTAGGAAGGAGTGTTGTGATGAGGACATAAGGAATCTGCAAGGGGATGTTGACAGGTTGAGTGAGTGGGCAAAAATTTGGCAGATGGAGTTTAATGTAGGAAAGTGTGAGGTCATGCACTTTGGTAGGAAAAATCAAAAGGTAGACTATTATTTAAATAGAGAGACACTCCAAAAGAGTGCAACACAGAGGGATCTGGGTGTTCTTGTGCATGAAACACAAAAAGTTAGCATGCAGGTGCAGCAAGTAATTAAGAAGGCAAATTGAATTTTGGCCTGCATTGCTAGGGGGTTAGAGTTTAAAAATAGGGAAGTCTTGTTACAACTGGACAGGGGGTTGGTGAGGCCGCACCTGGAGTACTGGATACAGTTTTGGTCCCCGTATTTAAGGAAGGATATACTGGCTTTGGAGGAGTTCAAAAGGGATTCACTAGGCTAATTCCTGGGACAAAGGGTTTGACTTATCAAGAACAGCTAAACAGGTTAGGCCTTTATTCACTAGAGTTGAGAAGAATGAGGGGTGATCTTATTGAAACGTATACGATTGTGAGGGGGCTTGACAGGGTAGATGTTCAGATGTTTCCACTAGTGGGGGAATCTTGAATTAGGGGGCATATTTACAGAATAAGTGGACACTCATTTAAAACCGAGTGCGAAGGAATTTCTTCTCTCATAATCAACATCTACCCTGCCTGGAGCACTGATTCATTGGTGGAGGAGGGTGGTACGTGGTAATCAGTAGGAAGTTTCCTTGCCCAAGTTTGACCTGATGTTATGAGACTTCATGGGATCCGGAGTCAATGTTGAGGACTCCCAGGGCAACTCTCTCCCGACTGTATACCACTGTGTCACCACCTCTGCTGGGTCTGTCCTGTCAGGACAGGACATACCCAGGGATGGTGATGGTGGAGTCTGGGACATTGTCTGTAAGATATGATTCCATGAGGATGACTATGTCAGGCTGTTGCTTGACTAGTCTGTGAGACGCTCTCCCAATTTTGGTTCTAGCCCCCAGATGTTAGTAAGGAGGACTTTGTAGCGTCAATAGGGCTGAGTTTGCAGTTGTCGTTTCCAGTGTCTAGGTCAATGCCATGTGTTCTGACAGTTTCATTCCTCAGTTGAGGGCCTCCGACATCTCTTCCTGATTTTCCCCCGTCTCTTGCTGCCTCTCCAGCATCTCCTGAAAGGCTAATTCCAGAGGCCTGTCATCGGGGGCAAGCCTCGCAGATGCCTCTTCCCCAGCATCCTCCAAGTGCCGGTGAGCTTCATTGACCCCGTCTGCTCCTGCTGCGGACAAGTGTCCAGGCAGAGACCACCAGAATGTGATACCCTTCCTAAACCGGGACGAATACCCACCAAGGTGTGTGTCTCTGGGTTGGCGGAAGGTGCAGGTGTCTGCTGTGATGCCTGTACAGGTCATCAGCGATGTCCTCGCTCCTCTCCAGGCTTGTCCTCGAGCTCGACAGGACTTCCTCACTTTCTGGCCTTGCTGTCTTCCTGATGGCACCTGTCAGTGAGAGAGGAGAGAGCGAGTGACTGCCTGGGCTGCCTCTAACATGGAGGCATCCTTGACCCAGAGGTTTCTGTGACATGCATGGACCCTTACTGGATGGAGGCTGCAGGCCAATCATCCATCGCCGATGGATCTGTCCCGCTCCACCCATGGACTGCCTGCTCCTCGAAGTCAGTCACTTCTTTTAAGTGTGGATGACCCCCTCCATCTTTTCCCTCTCTCTATGATTATGGCTTAACTTCTGCGCAAAGAGAGAAGATGGGAATGAGAGCAATTGGGAAAAACAAAAAACTGCAGATGCGGGAAATCCAGAACAGAAACAGAATTACCTGGAAAAACTCAGCAGGTCTGGCAGCATCGGCGGACAAGAGCAAAGTTGACGTTTTGAGTCCTCATGACCCTTCAACAGAACTGAGTAAAATTAGGAGAGGGGTGAAATATACGCTGGTTTAAGGTGGGGGGTTGGGATGGGGTGAGAGAAGTGGAGGGGCGTTGTTGTTGTAGAGACAAGCAAGCAGTGATAGGAGCAGATAATCAAAAGATATCACAGACAAAAGAACAAAAGAACAAAGAGATGTTGAAGGTGGTGATATTATCTAAACGCACGTGCTAATTAAGAATGGATGGCGGAACACGCAAGCCACAGCTCCAGTGGGGGTGGGGTGAAATAAGACTAATAGGACATAAGAGGTATAGATTTAGAAATAATGGAAATAGGTGGGAAAAGAAAAATCTATATAAATTATTGGAAAAAACAAAAGGAAGAGGGAAGAAACGGAAAGGGGAAGGGGATGGAGGAGGGAGGTCATGATCTAAAGTAGTTGAACTCAATATTCAGTCCGGAAGGCTGTAAAGTGCCTAGTCGGAAGATGAGGTGCTGTTCCTCCAGTTTGTGTTGGGCTTCACTGGAACAATGCAGCAGGCCAAGGACAGACATGTGGGCAAGAGAGCAGGGTGGAGTGTTAAAATGGCAAGCGACAGGGAGGTTTGGGTCATTCTTGCGGACAGACCGCAGGTGCTCTGCAAAGTGGTCGCCCAGTTTACGTTTGGTCTCTCCAATGTAGAGGAGACCACATTGGGAGCAACGAATGCAGCAGACTAAGTTGGGGGAAATGCAAGTGAAATGCTGCTTCACTTGAAAGGAGTGTTTGGGCCCTTGGACGGTGAGGAGAGAGGAAGTGAAGGGGCAGGTGTTACATCTTTTGCGTGGGCATCGGGAGGTGCGGTAGATGCGGGTTGAGGAGTAGGGGGTGATGGAGGAGTGGACCAGAGTGTTCTGGAAGGAACGATCCCTATGGAATGCCACCGGGGGGGTGAAGAGAAGATGTGTTTGGTGGTGGCATCATGCTGGAGTTGGCGGAAATGGCGGAGGATGATCCTTTGAATGCGGAGGCTGGTGGGGTGATAAGTGAGGACAAGGGGGACCCTATCATGTTTCTGGGAGGGAGGAGAAGGCGTGAGGGTGGATGCGCGGGAGATGGGCCGGACACGGTTGAGGGCCCTGTCAACGACCATGGGTGGAAAACCTCGGTTAAGGAAGAAGGAGGACATGTCAGAGGAACTGTTTTTGAAGGTAGCATCATCGGAACAGATGCGACGAAGGCGAAGGAATTGAGAGAATGGGATGGAGTCCTTACAGGAAGCGGGGTGTGAGGAGCTGTAGTCGAGGTAGCTGTGGGAGTCGGTAGGCTTGTAATGGATATTGGTGGACAGTCTATCACCAGAGATTGAGACCGAGAGGTCAAGGAAGGGAAGGGAAGTGTCAGAGATGGACCACGTGAAAATGATGGAGGGGTGGAGATTGGAAGCAAAATTAATAAATTTTTCCAGGTCCCGACGAGAGCATGAAGCGGCACCGAAGTAATCATCGATGTACCGGAGAAAAAGTTGTGGGAGGGGGCCGGTGTAGGACTGGAACAAGGAATGTTCCACATACCCCATAAAGAGACAGACATAGCTGGGGCCCATGCGGGTACCCATAGCCACACCTTTTATTTGGAGGAAGTGAGAGGAGTTAAAGGAGAAATTGTTCAGTGTGAGAACAAGTTCAGCTAGACGGAGGAGAGTAGTGGTGGATGGAGATTGTTCGGGCATCTGTTCGGGCCTCTGTTCGAGGAAGAAGCTAAGGGCCCTCAGACCATCCTGGTGGGGGATGGAGGTGTAGAGGGACCTCGCGGAGGCTGAGTGTCAACTCGCAGACACTTTAGCCTACCTCTCCCTGGACCATGACCCCATCAATGAACTTCAAGCCATTGTTTCCAGGCCTGTCACTGACCTCATCTCCTCTGGAGATCTTCCTCCCACAGCTTCCAACCTGATAGTCTCCCAACCTCGGATGGCCCGCTTCTATCTCCTACCCAAAATCCACAAACAGAACTGTCCCGGCCGATCATGTCAGCCTGCTCCTGCCCCATGGAACTCATTTCTCGCTATCTTGACTCCCTTCTCTCTCCCCTTGTCCAGTCCCTTCCCACCTACATCCATGATTCCTCTGACACCTTACGTCACATCAAGTTCCCTGGCCCCAAACCGCTTCCTCTTCACCATGGACGTCCAATCCCTCTACACCTCCATCCCCCACCGGGATAGTCTGAGGGCCCTTAGCTTCTTCCTCGAACAGAGGCCCGAACAATCCCCATCCACCACTACTCTCCTCCGTCTGGCTGAACTTGTTCTCACATTGAACAATTTCTCCTTCAACTCCTCTCACTTCCTCCAAATAAAAGGTGTGTCTATGGGTACCCGCATGGGCCCCAGCTATGCCTGTCTCTTTATGGGGTATGTGGAACATTCCTTGTTCCAGTCCTACTCCGGTCCCATCCCACAACTCTTTCTCCGGTGATTACTTTGGTGCTGCTTCATGCTCTCGTCGGAACCTGGAAAAATGTATTTATTTTGCTTCCAATCTCCACCCCTCCTCATTTTCACGTGGTCCATCTCTGACACTTCCCTTCCCTTCCTTGACCTCTCGGTCTCAATTTCTGGTAATAGACTGTCCAACAATATCCATTATAAGCCTACTGACTCCCACAGCTACTTCGACTACAGCTCCTCACACCCCGCTTCCTGGAAGGACTCCATCCCATTCTCTCAGTTCCTTTAACTCCGTCGCATCTGTTCCGATGATGCTACCTTCAATAACAGTTCCTCTGACATGTCCTCCTTCTTCCTTAACCGAGGTTTTCCACCCATGGTTGTTGACAGGGCCCTCAACCGTGTCCGGCCCATCTCCTGCACATCCGCCCTCACACCTTCTCCTCCCTTCCAGAAACATGATAGGGTCCCCCTTGTCCTCACTTATCACCCCACCAGCCTCTGCATTCAAAGGATCATCCTCTGCCATTTCCGCCAACTCCAGCATGATGCCATCACAAAACACATCTTCCCTTCACCCGCCCCCCTGCAGTATTCCGTAGGGATCGTTCCTTCCGGGACACCCTGGTCCACTCCTCCATCACTCCCTACTCCTCAACCCGCACCTACGGCACCTCCCGTTGCCCACGCAAAAGATGTAACACCTGCCCCTTCACTTCCTCTCTCCTCACCGTCCAAGGGCCCAAACATTCCTTTCAAGTGAAGCAGCATTTCACTTGCATTTCCCCCAACTTAGTCTACTGCATTCGTTGCTCCCAATGCGGTCTCCTCTACATTGGAGAGACCAAACGCAAACTGGGCGACTGCTTTGCAGAACACCTGCGGTCTGTCTGCAAGAATGACCCAAATCTCCCTGTCGCTTGCCATTTTAACACTCCACCCTGCTCTCATGCCCACATGTCCATCCTTGGCCTGCTGCATTGTTCCATTGAAGCTCAACGCAAACTGGAGGAACAGCACCTCATCTTCCGACCAGGCATTTTACAGCCTTCCGGACTGAATATTGAATTCAACTTTAGGTCTTGAACTCCCTCCTCCATCCCCACCCCCTTTCTGTTTCCCCCTTCCTTTTGTTTTTTCCAATAATTTATATAGATTTTTCTTTTCCCACCTATTTCCATTATTTTTAAATCTATACCTCTTATGCCCTGTTAGTTGTATTCCATCCCACCCCCACTAGAGCTATCTGTACCTTGTGTGTCCTGCCATCCATTCTTAATTAGCACATTCTCTTAGATAATATCACCACCTTCAACACCTCTTTGTTCTTTTGTCTGTGACAGCTTTTGGTTATCTCCACCTATCACCGCTTGCTTGTTTCTGCAAACAGCACCCCCCCGCCCCCCCCAACTTCTCTCTTCCCACCACCCCCTTAAACCAGCTTCTATTTAACCCCTCTCCTAATTTTACTTAGTTTTGTTGAAGGGTCATGAGGACTTGAAACGTCAACTTTGCTCTTCTCCGCCAATGCTGCCAGACCTGCTGAGTTTTTCCAGGTATTTCTGTTTTTGTTATGAGAGCAATTGGGTTTAGCTTTTAATTGTATATAGCAATTTTATTACCTTTCCCATGCTTCCAGTCTAACAAATAACCCACTGGATTGTGTGCCATCTGATTGATGAAAAGCAGGTTGTCCACATTCTGGGCCAACACTGTCCAGAGCAGGCAGCCCATACAGATTGAAGGATAAGGCTCAGAGAGGGATGTTATTTGCAGTGCTTGCTGGTGTCCGCAATGCCTGAGCCCCTTCCCCCCACCTCCCCCAACCCCCCACATTCTCCCCCACTTCCCGCCACCTTCTATCTTTCCAGGGCTCTCTGCGTGGAAGCGTGAGGGACCCCCAGAGGCCTCTCCACCTGCAGAGTAGATGGACTGCAGTGGGCCTTATCACGTTGCCACTGAGGCTGATGCCCCTGTATCATTCAGTGAGGTGAGTGTGAGCAGCTGAGGGTTCACTTACCCTGGTAGACCAGATGAGGCCATTCGTCCATTTGCCAGTATTGCAGGCCAGTCCTCTACTGGAGGCCCTGGGCACTGGCTGCCCTGGAGACTTGCTCCCGTGCTGAGTCCTTATCCCTGCTCAGCCTCCTCTTCCCTCCCCCTGGATAGAGGACGCCCTCTCCCCTGCCCCCACCCCCATCCCCTCCTCCTGGATAGAGTACGCCCTCTCCCCTGCCCCCACCCCCATCCCCTCCCCCTGGATAGAGGACGCCCTCTCTCCTGCCCCCACCCCCGTCCTCTGCCCCCACCCCCGTCCCTACCCCCTGGATAGAGGATGCCCTCTTGGCCTCCGCTTGATCGAGCAGGATGCCCAGTGTCGTGAATCTGGGCAATGCAGCTCCCTGTCCTCTTCTGGCCACCTCCTCAATCCGGCACCTTTTAATTGTGGTGCCCAGATATGAATTCTGCCACCCAGCCCACCCAGACCACCCAGCCTCCACCCAGCCCACCCAGACCACTCAGCCCACTCAGCCCACTCAGCCCACTCAGCCCACCCAGCCCCCACCCAGACCACCCAGCCCAAGAAGCCCACCCAGCCCACTCAGCCCACTCAGCCCACCCAGCCCACCCAGCCCACCCAGCCCACACAGACCACCCAGACCACCCAGCCATGGGTAACATCAGGAAATCCCCTAAACAGTATAATTAATGAGGCCGGGGTCACACGATATCGCGCAAATTCCGAGCGGCCTGCACGTGGGAAACACCCCCCACCCCCGCCGCCACACCCACCCACACCCCCCACCCCACCCCCACCCCCACCCCTGCCACCACACCCACCCACACCCCCCACCCCACCCCCACCCCCACCCCCGCCGCCACACCCACCCACACCCCCCACCCCACCCCCACCCCACCCCCACCCACACCGCCACACCCACCCACACTCCCCACCCCACCCCCACCCCCACCCCCACCGCCACACCCACCCACACCCCCCACCCCACCCCCACCCCCACCCCCACCGCCACACCCACCCCCACACCCACCCCCACCCCCACCCCCTCCGCCACACCCACCCACACCCCCACACCCACCCCCACCGCCACACCCACCCACACCCACCCACACCCACCCCCACCCACACCCCCACCACCACCCACACCCCCCACCCCCACCCACACCCACCCACACCCCCCACCCCCACCCCCACCACCACACCCACCCACACCCACCAGCCCACCCCCACCCCCACCCCCACCGCAGCCCCACCGCCACTCCCACCGCCACACCCACATAAACCCCCCCACCCCCACCCCCACCGCCACCGCCACCCACAACCCCACCCAAACCCCCCACCCCCACCCACACCCACCCACACCCACCCCCCCACCCCCACCCCCACCCACACCCACCCACACCCCCCACCCCCACCCCCACCGCCACACCCACCCACACCCACAGCCCCACCCCCACCCCCACCACCACACCCACACCCACCCGCACCCCCACCTCCAATCTCAACCCCACTCCCCACCCCGACTCCCCTCCCCCAACTCCACCCCCACCCTCACCCCCACCCCCACCCCCACCGCCACACCCACCCGCACCCCACCTCCAATCTCAACCCCACTCCCCACCCCGACTCCCCTCCCCCAACTCCACCCCCACCCTCACCCCCACCCCCACCCCCACCGCCACACCCACCCGCACCCCACCTCCAATCTCAACCCCACTCCCCACCCCGACTCCCCTCCCCCAACTCCACCCCCACCCTCACCCCCACCCCCACCCCCACCGCCACACCCACCCGCACCCCACCTCCAATCTCAACCCCACTCCCCACCCCGACTCCCCTCCCCCAACTCCACCCCCACCCTCACCCCCACCCCCACCCCCACCCCCACCTCCAATCTCAACCCCACTCCCCAACCCGACTCGCCTCCCCCAACTCCACCCCCACCCCCACCCCCAAACCCACTCCCCAACCCCCACTCCCCACCCCCACCCCCACCCCCACCCTCACCCCCACCTCCAACCCCACCCCCACCCCCACCCCCACCTCACCCCATCCCCACCCCACGCCCACCCCAAACCCACCCCCACCGCCACCCCCCATCCCCAAACCCACCTCCACCTCCACCGCCACCCCCACCCCCATCCCACCCCAACCCACCGCCACACCCACGCCCACACCCACCCCCACACCCACCCCCACCTCCAATCTCAACCACACTCCGACTCCCCACCCCCAATCCCCACCCACACCCACACCCACCACCCCACCCCCACCCCCACCCCCACCGCCACACCCACCCACACCCCCCCACCCCCACCCCCACCGCCACACACACACACACCCCCCACCCCCACCCCCACCCCCACCGCCACACCCACCCACACCCACCACCCCACCCCCACCCCCACCGCCACACCCACCCAAAACCCCCAACCCCACCCACAATCCCACCTCCAGACCCACCCCCACCCCCACCCACACCCCCACCTCCAGACCCACCCCCACCCCCACCGCCACCACCACCCCCAACCCCACCCAAACCCCCACCCCCACCCCCACCACCACACCCACCCACATCTCCCACCCCACGCCCACCCCCACCCCCACCCCAACCCCCACCCTCACCGCCACACACACCCACACCCACAGCCCCACCCCCACCGCCACACCCACCCGCACCCCCACCTCCAATCTCAACACCAGTCCCCACCCCGACTCCCCTCCCCCAACTCCACCCCCACCCTTACCCCCACCCCCACCCCCACCACCAACGCCACCCCCACCCCCTCACCCAACCCCACCCCCACCTCCAATCTCAACCCCACTCCCCAACCCGACTCGCCTCCCCCAACTCCACCCCCACCCCCACCCCCAATCCTACTCCCCAACCCCCACTCCCCACCCCCACCCCCACCCCCACCCCCACCCCCACCTCCAACCCCACCCCCACCCCCACCCTCACCCCCACCTCCAACCCCACCCCCACCTCCAACCCCACCCCCACCCCATCCCACACCACCCCACTGCCACACCCACGCCCACACCCACCCCCACCCCCACCACCACACCCACCCCCACCTCCAATCTCAACCACACTCCGACTCCCCAACCCCACTCCCCACCCCACCCCCACTCCCCACTCCCCACCCCCATCCACACTCCCTACCCCCACTCCCAAATCCACCCCCACCCCAAACCCCACCCACCACCCCCACCTCGACTCCCACCTCCAACCCGAACCTCACCCTCAACCTCACCCCCACCCCCAACCTCACCCCCACCCCCACCCCCACCCACATCCCCACCCCCACCCCCACGCCCACCGCCACACCCACCCACACTCCCACCCCCACCCCCACCTCCACCGCCACACCCACCCACACTCGCACCCACACACCCACCCCCACCGCCACGCCCACCCACACTACCACCTGCACCCCCACCCCCACCCACACCCCCACACCCACCCCCACCTCCAATCTCAACCCAACTCCCTACCTTGACTCCCCTCACCCAACTGCATCCCCACCTTCACCCCCACCCCCACCCCCACCCCCACCCCCACCCCCACCCCCACCCCCACCTCCAACCCCACACCCCAACCCCACACACCAACCCCCACTCCCCACCCCCATCCCCACCCCCACCCCCAACCTCACCCCCACCCCCACACCCAGAGCCACACCTCCAACCCCCACCCCACCCCGACCCCAACCCCACCCCCACCGCCACCCCCATCCCCACCCCCACCTCCACCGCCACCCCCACCCCCATCCCACCCCACCCCACCGCCACACCCACGCCCACACCCACCCCACCCCCACCCCCACCACCACACCCACCCCCACCCCCACGCCCACCGCCACACCCACCCACACTCCCACCCCCACCCCCACCTCCACCGCCACACCCACCTGCACCCCCACCCCCACCCACACCCCCACACCCACCCCCACCTCCAATCTCAACTTCACCCCCACCCCCACTCCCACTCCCCAATCCACTCCCCACCCCAAACCCCATCCCCAACCCCACTCCCCACCCCCACCCTCCAACCCCACTCCCGCCCCCAACCCCACCCCCAACCCCCCCACTCCCCCCCAACCCCCACCGCCACCCCCCAACCCCCACACTCACCCCCACCTCAACCCCCACTCTCATCCCCACCCCCAACCCCAGTCCCCACCCCCACCCCTGCTCCCAGTCCCAAAACCCACCCCCACCCCCAACCCCCATCCTCACACCCACCCCTGCCCCCACCCCCACTCCCACTCCCACTCCCCACTCCCCACTCTCCACCCCCACCCCCAACGCCAATCCCCCACCCTCACCCCCACCCCCATCCCCACCCCCCAATCCCACCCCCAACCCCACCCCCACCCCAACCCCCATCCTCACACCCGCCCCCAACCCCACCCCCACTCCCACTCCCCACTCTCCACCCCCACCCCCAACCCCAATCCCCCACCCTCACCCCCACCTCCATCCCCACCCCCCAATCCCACCCCCACCCCCCAACCCCCACACTCACCCCCACCTCAACCCCCACTCTCATCCCCACCCCCAACCGCAGTCCCCACCCCCACCCCTGCTCCCACTCCCAAAACCCACCCCCACCCCCAACCCCCATCCTCACACCCACCCCTGCCCCCACCCCCACTCCCACTCCCACTCCCCACTCCCCACTCCCACTCCCACTCCCCACTCCCCACTCTCCACCCCCACCCCCAACCCCAATCCCCCACCCCCCCCCGCCCCTGCGCCCGTCCCCGCATGGGGGTGCATGACTTCCTGCCAGTCCCACCGCGAGTCACATCGCGAAGCACACGCGCATCGTTGCTGCAGCGGCAGGGGGAGTGCATGATTTTGTGTATCGGCCCGCCCCGCCTCTCGGTGAGGCGGGGAGGGGGTGAATCGCTCGCTGTTCCAGCTCCCGCCACAGGACTTATGGCGGGGGGTGGGGGGGCGCGGAGGTGGGGGGGGACGAAATTCCAGCCAAAGGTTTCGGCTGGGCCATTGTAGAAGGAGCATCGACCACCCTGAAAGGGGAAAGATCCTTCAGAGCGCAGGTGCCCTTTGCCGTGCTAAAGGCGAGCTTGAGATGTTTTGATTGTCCCCAAAGCATCGTCTTGCAACAATTCTCCTCATTCGAGTCAACTTTTCTGCATATTGTACCCTTTGCGATGCTGATGTTTCTTAGACAGAGAGAGAGAGAGAGAGAGAGAGATGGAGCAACCCGAAGGACTCTAATGAGGCGGCTCAGTTCAATTCGCCTGCAGAGGTAGTTCAAGCGCTGAAAGTACTTTTTGTTGCTTAATTAACATTGCAACACATCGCATAAATGAAAGCAGCTTTCAACATCCCAATCTAATCAGATACACGCACACATGGGAAAAGATTCTGAGGATATTTGCTTTGGATCCATTATGTTTTAGCTACTTGTGAAAGCATTGATACGCCATGTGGAATATGAACACTTATGCCAGACTTCTAGAACACCGCCGTCTCTCATCAATTGTCCAGATGTTGCAATGGGCAGGCCATCTTATCATACCCGCTCCCAGTTAGACCTGCTTTCATACGTTTAGAGGTGTTAACATTTTTTTGCATGACAGGTCATTGAAAATGGAAGCTGAAAAAGTCACCGGACTTGACTAGAAATTCATAAAATTACAGAATGGTTACAGCACAGAAGGAGGCCATTCAGCCATGCCAGCTCCCTGCTAGAGCAACTCAGCTAATCCCACACCCATGTCCTTTCTCTGTGGTCGTGCATTTCCCTTTCTCTTCGGATAATTTATCCAATTCCCTTTTGAAAGCCACAGTTGAACCTGCCTCCACCACAAAAATGAATTCACCGAGGCTCCTTCAACAACACCTTCCAAACTCACGACCATTACCATCTAGAAGGACAGATAGATGGGAACATCGCCACCTGGAAGTTCCCCTCCAAGTCACTCACCATCCTGACTTGGAAATATATCGGCCGTTCCTTCACTGTCGCTGGGTCAAAATCCTGGAACTCCCTCCCTAACAGCACTGTGGGTGTACCTACACCACACGGACAAAATCCTGGAACTCCCTCCCTAACAGCACTGTGGGTGTACCTACACCACATGGACTGCAGCGGTTCAAGAAGGCAGCTCACCACCACCTTCTCAAGGGGCAATTAGGGATGGGCAATAAATGCTGGCCTCACCAGTGATGCCCACATCCCATGAATGAATAAACAAAATAAACACTCTCGGGCAGTGCATTCCAGTTCCTAGGCACCTCACTGCAATAAAAAAGACTTTTCCTCATGTTGCCTTTTGCCATTTACCTTAAATCAGCATCCTTTGTTTCTTGATCCTTCTGCCAATCGGGAACAGTTTCCCAATCTAAGGAATCCAGGCTGGCGTTCCAGTGCGGTACAGGGAGAGTGCTGCATTGTTGGAGCTGCCTTCTTTTGGGAAGAGAAGCTTAACCGAGGCCACAGACCACTCTCTCAGGTGGATGCAAATGATCCCATGGGGCTCTTTTTTTTGAAGAATAGCAGGGGGAGTTCTCTCTAATGCCCTGGCCAATATTTAACCCTCAATCAGCATCCCAGAAAAGATCAACTGGTCGTTATCACATTCCTGTTTGTGGGAACTTGCTGTGTGCAAATTGGCTGCCGCATTTCTTACATTACACCAGTGACGCTGGGCGGGATCTTGGGGAGGTGACGAGGATCTCGGGGTGTGGGTGGGGGACGCGGCGGGGGGTTGGAGGGTGGTCCTGGGGCTGGAGGAGGTTAGAGAGATGGGAGGCAAGGCCATGGAATTGGAGGCATTGCTTAAGTAGGGGCTGATGTTGCTCAGCGAGCACAGGGGTGATGAGTGAATGGGATCTGGTGTGAGTTAGGACACAGGCAGGGGAGCTTTTGACATTCTTAAGCCAGAAGGTGCGTTGCTGGCCAGGAGAGAGTTGGAAGAGTCAAACATTCACGGTGTCTCTCTAGCTCTTGATTCTCCTGAAGGTTAAATACCCCTGAGCTTGTTCAAATATGACCACAAGATTGATTGACATTTAATGTGTTTTACCTCAGTGTTTCTGACATAACCATGTAGACAGGTGTAAGGCCCATCTCCAGCTGAACCAGTTCTGGATTTATTGGCCAAGTTGTGTTGGTGGTCTGTCTTTCTGATGGGTTCATGATGGGACAGAAAGAGACCAATCCGGTCCATCGAGTCCGTGCCCGCTCTTTGTAATGCAGTAAGGTTCCATTAAGTTCCATTCCCCCAGCTCTATCCCCATTTCCCTGCAAATTTATTTCCCTCAAGTGCCAGTCCAATTTCTTTTTGAAATCATTGATTGTTTCTGCTTCGATCAGCCTTGCAGGCAGCGAGTTCCAGGTCATCACCGCTCACCGCTTAAAGAACGTCCTCCGCACATCCCCCCCCCACCCCCCCCCCCCCCCCCCCCCACTGCATCTCTTACCCAAAACCTTAAATCTGTCTCCCAAAGTCCTTGTGCCATCAGCCAATGGGAACAACTTTTCTCTGTCTACCTTTCATAATCCTGCCCACCTCCAGCAAATCTCCCCTCAATCTCCTTTCTCCAAGAAGAACAACGGCATCTTCTCCACCCCAACCTTACAGATAAAGCCTCTCGCCCTTGGGGACCACCCTGGAAAATCTTCTCTGCATCCTCTCGAGGATCCTCAAATCTTTCCTAAAGTGTGGTGACCAGGACCGGAAGCAATACTCTAACTGTGGCCTTACCAGAGCTACACCGAAGTTCAACCTGACTTCCTGGCTTTTGTACTCAGTCGCTCTATTCATAAAGCCCGTGGTCATATATGCTTTGCTAATGGCTCTCTCAGTATGTCCTGCTACCCTCAATGGTCTATGCACATGAACATCAAAGTCCCTCTGTGTGGTCTTTTCACCATGGGTGGTTTTAATAATCCTTTAATAGGCTTTTAGCTTACAGCCTGCTGGAGGCCATTATACATCAAACATTGCTTATCAAATATATGCTTACTGTACTTGTTATCACAGAATCACAGAATCTTTACCGCGCAGAAGGAGGCCATTCAGCCCATCAAGCCTGCACTGGCTCGCTGAAAGGGCAATCTATCCAATCCCACTTCTCTTGCACGTTCTCCCTTTTTAGGTAGCGATCCAATTCTTTTTTGAGCACCGAGATAAAGCAAAATACTGCGGATGCTGGAAATCTGAAACAAAAAACAAAACGTTGCTGGAAAAGCTCAGCAGGTCTGACAGCGTCTGCGGAGAGGATACAGAGTTAACGTTTCGAGTCCGTATGACTCTGCTTTTTCTTCTGCTTCTCTTTAGTTCTGATGAAGCGTCACGCAAACTTGAAGCGTTAACTCCGTCTCTCTCTCTCTCTCTCCACAGATGCTGTCAGGCCTGCTGAGTTTTTCCAGCAATTCTTGTTTCTGTCCCTTTCTGAACACCTCGATTGAACCTGCCTCCACCACCCTTTCAGGAATTTGCCCCAGACTCCAGCCACCCTCTGGGTGAAAACATTTTCCTCACATCACATTTACTCCTTATGGCAATTATTTTGAATCTGTGCCCTCGAATTCTTGATGCTGTCTTGAGTGGGAACAGTTTCTCACTATTTACCCTGTCCATACCCCTCAGGACCTGGAATACCTCTATTAAGTCTCCTCGCAGCCTTCTTCTCTCCAAGGAAAACAGTCCCAACCTCTCCAATCTATCCTCGTAGCCACAGTTCTTCATCCCGGGAATCATTCTTGTGAATTTCCTCTAGACTCTCCAATATCTTCACATCCTTCCTCAAGTATGGTGCCCAGAACTGGACACAGTACTCCAGATGTGGCCTAACTAGTGTCTTATACAAGTTCAACATGACCCACTTACTATAATAATAAAAACAAAAAAACTGCGGATGCTGGAAATCCAAAACAAAAACAGAATTACCTGGAAAAACTCAGCAGGTCTGGCAGCATCGGCGGAGAAGAAAAGAGTTGACGTTTCGAGTCCTCATGACCCTTCGACAGAACTTGAATTCGAATCCAAGAAAGAGTTGAAATATAAGCTGGTTTAAGGTGTGTGTGTGGGGGGGGGGCGGAGAGATAGAGAGAGAGAGAGGTGGAGGGGGGGGGGGTGTGGTTGTGTGGACAAACAAGCAGTGACAGAAGCAGATCATCAAAAGGTGTCAACGACAATGGTACAAAAGAACACATAGGTGTTAAAGTTAAAGTTGGTGATATTATCTAACGAATGTGCTAATTAAGAATGGATGGTAGGGCACTCAATGTATAGCTCTAGTGGGGGTGTTTTTTTTATTATATAATGGAAATAGGTGGGAAAAGGAAAATCTTTATAATTTATTGGAAAAAAAAGGAAGGGGGAAACAGAAAGGGGGTGGGGATGGGGAGGGAGCTCACAACCTAAAGTTGTTGAATTCAATATTCAGTCCGGAAGGCTGTAAGGTGCCTAGTCGGAAGATGAGGCACCTTACTTACCCACTTACTCTTGTACTCAATGCCCCTATTGATAAAACCTATGCTTTATTAACTGCTCTCTCAAAATGCCCTGCCCTCTTCAATGACATGTGTACATATACACCGAGGTCCTTCCGTTCCTGCACATACTTTGAGTTTCTCCCTTTTTTTATACTGTCCCTCCACAATCTTCCTGCCAAAATGAATCACCTCACACTTCTCTGTGTTAAACTTCATCTGCCACTGCTCTGCCCAACCCACCCAACATGTCTATGTCCTTTTGAAATTCAAGACTATTCTCACCACAGTTGACAATGCTTCCAATCTTCGTATCATCCACACATTTTGAAATTATGCCCTGCACACCACAGTCTCAATCCCTTAATATGTATCAAGGAGACCAAGGGTCCCAACACTGATCCCTGGTGAACTCCACTACAGAACTTCCTCCAATCTGAAAAACAACCATTTATCACTACTCTCTGTTCCTGTCACTCAGCCAATTTCTTATCCAAGTGCCTGCTTTCCCTCTTATTCCATGAGCTAGAATTTTTACTCATAAGTCTGTTGTGTGGCACTATATCAAATACCCTTTGAAAATCCATATACACCACATCAACAGCATTGTCCCTATCAACCTTCCCCGTTACCTCCTCAAAAAACTCCAGCAAGTTAGCTAAACCTTAATGAATCACAATAATAACCAGGTAACAATAGTAATTTTGCTAGAGTGGTGAGTAGATACATGTTTTTTTTAATAAAAAAGGCATTACATCCAAAATGAATGACTACGGGAATCGGTTAGCTCTGTTTTTGGTGCTAACTTGGACACCAAGCCACAACAGGAAGTATCAGGACAGGTGAACAGGGCTCGATGAAAGAAGCCGATTTTAAGAAGCACCTTCAAGGAGGAAATGGAGAGGTTTGTGGAAGGAATTCCAGCGAATGGGAATCAGGCAGGCGGAGGCATGGCCCCAGTTATATAACAATCGGGATGTGCAAAAGGCAGAGGCAAGAATTGTAGGATTTACAGAGGGAGGCAGGGGCGAGGCCATCGGTGCTGGATCCCCAGGGCACTATGTTGAAGAAGAGCAGGTGGGTTAACCCCCCGGTGCCCCGGCCAATCCCTCACACCACACCGCAGCAAAAGATTATCATCACGTCGCTTGTCTGTGGGATCTTGCTGTGTGAAAATGGCCTGCCACATTTCCTGCAGTGCAAGAGCGGCTGCACTTCAGAAAGTACTTAGTTGACTGCGAAGGCGCTTTTAGGGCGTCGTGAAGTTGTGAAAGGTGCTAGATAAATGCAAAATGTTTTTAATTAGACAAGCTGCTGTTTCTTGCCTCAGCACTGATAGGCTGGCTAGGAACCGTGAAGAGGGTGAAGTCCCTTGAGACAGGTGAGGATGTGTTTGCTAATATATTAAAATATTGTTAGCTGATATTGAGAGCCGTGTACCCCGCCTTTGGCTTTGATTCTGCTGTTGATATCCCTGACATGAATGAGTACTCGTTCCCAGCGGCTGTTTTTTCAGACTGTAGATATAGTTTCGGCCACTAGATGGGAGTGCAGCCACAACACACAACACAAATTCACGACCATGTGAAGCAACCATGGGCTGGAATCTCCTTGAGGTGTCAGGGGTCTGACCTCCAGGCTGGAGAGCCGGCGAGAGACCCCCCCTCCTTTCGGATGGCTCACCGAACGACAAGTCAGTCAGGCAGCGGAGAGTCCAGCAGCGGGGCCTGCCCCTGGATTCAGGTCCACCCCCCCGGGGTGGGGGGGGTGGGGGGGTGGTGGAGGGCGGTTTGGGCAGGAGTCTCGCCGAGCGAGAGCTGCTGGCCAGTCAGAAGCCGGCAAGCTCTGGTGGTCGGCAGTAGTGCAGAGGAGGATGTGGCTGTTGCCAGAGGATCCCCCCCCCCACCCCTCCTCCCCACCCCCGACCCTCGCTAGATCGTGGAGCGATCCAGGAAATGAGTATGTGGCGCGGGGAGGGTGTAGGGGTGCAGGAGGGTCGACAGCCAGTCCCTCAGCTCCATCCACATCCTCACCTCCAGCCAAGAGGACACCTCCTCCATTGAAGAGCTGGAAATAAGCAGCCTGGAAGACCCATCACAGCGCTTACCCACACCCTGCACCGGCGCAGAGACACACACCTCGGTGGGACCTAGATCTAGAGCAGGCTCAGGGTTCACAATCTGGTGGTCACCGCACGGACACATGTCCACAGCAGGAGGAGGCAGGTTCAGCCGAGCTCCCCCGGCACTCGGAGGACTGCTGGGGAAGAGGCATCTGTGAGGCCTGAGTCAGATGACGAGTCTCTGGATTCGGCCTTCCCACTCATCCTGGAGAGTCAGCAGAAGGTGGGGGAACATCTCACAGAGCTGTTGAAGTGATGCCCACATATGCAAGTATAGAGGTCTCCATGAGAGGATGGTGGACACCGTAGAGACCCTGGTCCAGACACGGGAGATGCATGGAGACCTGTACTCCATAGTGGTAGCCATGGGTGAGTTCCTGCAGTGGCAACATGAGGGGGTAATGGGACACCTTCACGTCCCTCCTGGTGCCCCTTCCCCTCAAGGAGTCAGGCTGGGGGCCCTTGGGCACCCAAAGGGAGGAGGAGCGACTGCTGAACACCCCCGGATCGTCCACTCAGGAATCTCAGAGGCTGTCTGCTCCCTCCGAGTCCCCTTTGCCTGTGACCCCCCCTCAACTTCATCCTCTGTCACCGCAGAGGGAGCAGCTGGCCCACAGGAGGACAGCCAAAACAAACCAGGGCCCTCAAGGCCTCGGCTCTCCAGAGGACCCACTCTGCAGTCATCAGAGGCGACAGGGCCAATCATTGCACAGGCCGAGTCCACCCCTGCTGTGGATGTCAGGGCAGCACCTAGAGGAAGTGGTCGGCCTAGAAAAGGTAAGAAATTCTGATCACAGTTGGTTACACAGGTGACATCTTGTCACTTTATAACCTGACAATATATTCACTTTCACTGAGTAATGTGTAATGGTGTCTTTCAGCTTTATTGACAGGCTTTGCCCTGTATCCAAATCCCTCCACAGGGCCTTTTGGAGCCTCGTGCGAGCACTCTCTCCCATTCACACAGATCCTTCCTCCATCACACTCATCTCATTGTCCTGAGTGTTTTCAGTGCTGCCTGCTGGGGTTCTATTCCAGTTGTCCCTCTGAGCCGACCTGCATCTCCGCCCAGCCACTGACCACACTCCCAGCAGCACCTGTACCCGTCCACCACCAGGCTCCGCTCACTTCAATTTGACAATGATGGCCATCGTCAGATTTGTGCTCAACATCCACCTCCGTTCCCCTCCTCGAGTCGCCTATCTGCTTCTGGCAAACAAAACAACATTTGCATCCCAACTCCCCACGCACGTCCCCCTCCCCACTCCCCTCCCCCTCCCAACACCCCTCCCCCTCCCCACTCCCCTCCCACCTCCCCACTCACCTCCCCACGCACCTCCCACCTCCCCACTCCCCTCCCACCTCCCCACTCACCTCCCCACTCCCCTCCCACCTCCCCACTCACCTCCCCACGCACCTCCCACCTCCCCACTCCCCTCCCCCTCCCCACTCACCTCCCAGTCCCCACTCCCCTCCCACTTCCCCACTCATCTCCCCCTCCCCACTCACCTCCCCCTCCCCAAACCCCTCCCACCTCCCCACTCAACACCACCCCACTCCCCTCCCCCTCCCCACTCCCCTCCCACCTGCCCACACACCTCCCCCTCCCACTCACCTCCCCCTCCCCACACCTATCCCCACGCACCTCCCCCTCCCCACTCCCCTCCCACCTCTCCACTCACCTCCACCTCCCCACCCCCCTCCCCCTCCCCACTCCCCTCCCACCTCCCCACTCACCTCCCCCTCCCCACTCACCTCCCCACGCACCTCCCCCTCCCCACTCCACTCACACCTCCCCACTCACCTCCCCACGCACCTCCCCCTCCCTACTCCCCACCCACCTCCCCAATAACCTCCACCTCCCCACTCCCCTCCCACCTCCCCACTCACCTCCCCCTCCCCACTCCCCTCCCGCTCCCCACACTCCTCCGCCTCCACACTCCCCTCCCACCTCCAGACTCACCTCCCACCTCCCCATTCCACTCCCACCTCCCCACTCCCCTCCCACCTCCACACTAAACTCCCCTCACCACACCCCTCCCACCTCCCCACTCACCTCCCACCTCCCCACTCCCCTCCCACCTCCCCACTCACCTCCCACCTCCCCACTCGCTTCCCAAGTCCCCAATCACCTCCCACCTCCCCACTCACCTCCCCCTCCCCACACCCCTCCCCACTCACTTCCCACCTCCCCACTCACCTCCCCACTCGATTCCCACCTCCCCACTCGCCTCCCTCCACCCCGCTCACCTCCCACCTTCCGACCCACCTCCAACATCCCCACTCAACACCCCCTCCCCACTCCCCTCCCACCTCCCCACTCAACTCCCACTCCCCACTCCCCTCCCACCTCCCTACTCCCCTCCCAGCTCCCCACTCACCTCCCACATTCCCACTCACCTCCCCCTCCCCACTCCCCTCCCACCTCCCCACGCCCCACCCAACTCCCCACTCCCCTCCCCTTCCCCACTCCCCTCCCACCTCCCCACTCCCCTCCCACATCCCCACTCACCTCCCCCTCCCCACTCCCCTCCCACCTCCCCCTCCCCACTCACCTCCCCACTCACCTCCCCCTCCCCACTCTCCTCCCACCTCCCCACTCCCCTCCCACCTCCCCACTCACCTCCCCCTCCCCACTCCCCTCCCCCTCCCCACACTCCTCCGCCTCCACACTCCCCTCCCACCTCCAGACTCACCTCCCACCTCCCCATTCCACTCCCACCTCCCCACTCCCCTCCCACCTCCACACTAAACTCCCCTCACCACACCCCTCCCACCTCCCCACTCACCTCCCACCTCCCCACTCCCCCTCCCACCTCCCCACTCACCTCCCACCTCCCCACTCGCTTCCCAAGTCCCCAATCACCTCCCACCTCCCCACTCACCTCTCCCTCCTCACTCCCCTCCCCACTCGCTTCCCACCTCCCCACTCACCTCCCCACTCGATTCCCACCTCCCCACTCGCCTCCCTCCACCCCGCTCACCTCCCACCTTCCGACCCACCTCCAACATCCCCACTCAACACCCCCTCCCCACTCCCCTCCCACCTCCCCACTCAACTCCCCCTCCCCACTCCCCTCCCACCTCCCTACTCCCCTCCCAGCTCCCCACTCACCTCCCACATTCCCACTCACCTCCCCCTCCCCACTCCCCTCCCACCTCCCCACTCACCTCCCCCTCCCCACTCTCCTCCCACCTCCCCACTCCCCTCCCACCTCCCCACTCACCTCCCCCTCCCCACTCCCCTCCCAACTCCCCATTCCCCTCCCCCTCCCTACTCACCACCCACCTCCCCTCTCACCTCCCCCTCCTCACTCACCTCCCACCTCCCCACTCACCTCCACCTCCCCACTCCACTCCCACCTCGCCACTCCCCTCCCACCTCCCACCTCCCCACTCACCGCCCCCTCCCCACACCCCTCCCACCTCCCCACTCCCCTCCCACCTCCCCACTCACCACCCCCGCCCCACTCCCCTCCCACCTCCCACCTCCCCACTCACCTCCCACCTCACCACTCACCTCCCCCTCCTCACTCCCCTACCACCTCCCCACTCCCCTCCCAACTCCCCACTCACCTCCCACGTCCCCAATGCCCTCCCACCTAACCACTCCCCTCCCCCTCCCCACTCTCCTCCCACCTCCCACCTCCCCCCTCACCTCCCACCTCCCCACTCACCTCCCCCTCCCCATTCACCACCCCCTCCCCACTCCCCTCCCACCTCCCCAATCACCTCCCACCTCTCCACTCACCTCCCCCTCCCCACTCCCCTTCCACCTCCCACCTCCCCACTCACCTCCCACCTCCCCACTCACCTCCTCCTCCCCACTCCCCTCCCACCTCCCACCTCCCCGCTCACTTCCCACCTCCCCACTCACCTCCCCCTCCCCAATCCCCTCCCACCTCCCCACTCACCACCACCCCACTCCCCTCCCCCTCCCCACTCCCCTCCCACCTCCCCACACACCTCCCCCTCCCCACTCACCTCACCATCCCCACACCTATCCCCACGCACCTCCCCCTCCCCACTCCCCTCCCACCTCTCCACTCACCTCCACCTCCCCACTCCCCTCCCCCTCCCCACTCCCCTCCCACCTCCCCACTCACCTCCCCCTCCCCACTCACCTCCCCACGCACCTCCCCCTCCCCACTCCACTCACACCTCCCCACTCACCTCCCCACGCACCTCCCCCTCCCCACTCCCCACTCCCAACCCACCTCCCCAATAACCTCCACCTCCCCACTCCCCTCCCACCTCCCCACTCACCTCCCCCTCCCCACTCCCCTCCCCCTCCCCACACTCCTCCGCCTCCACACTCCCCTCCCACCTCCAGACTCACCTCCCACCTCCCCATTCCACTCCCACCTCCCCACTCCCCTCCCACCTCCACACTAAACTCCCCTCACCACACCCCTCCCACCTCCCCACTCACCTCCCACCTCCCCACTCCCCTCCCACCTCCCCACTCACCTCCCACCTCCCCACTCGCTTCCCAAGTCCCCAATCACCTCCCACCTCCCCACTCACCTCCCCCTCCCCACTCCCCTCCCCACTCGCTTCCCACCTCCCCACTCACCTCCCCACTCGATTCCCACCTCCCCACTCGCCTCCCTCCACCCCGCTCACCTCCCACCTTCCGACCCACCTCCAACATCCCCACTCAACACCCCCTCCCCACTCCCCTCCCACCTCCCCACTCAACTCCCCCTCCCCACACCCCTCCCACCTCCCTACTCCCCTCCCAGCTCCCAACTCACCTCCCACATTCCCACTCACCTCCCCCTCCCCACTCCCCTCCCACCTCCCCACGCCCCACCCAACTCCCCACTCCCCTCCCCTTCCCCACTCCCCTCCCACCTCCCCACTCCCCTCCCACATCCCCACTCACCTCCCCCTCCCCACTCCCCTCCCACCTCCCCCTCCCCACTCACCTCCCCACTCACCTCCCCCTCCCCACTCTCCTCCCACCTCCCCACTCCCCTCCCACCTCCCCACTCACCTCCCCCTCCCCACTCCCCTCCCAACTCCCCATTCCCCTCCCCCTCCCTACTCACCACCCACCTCCCCTCTCACCTCCCCCTCCTCACTCACCTCCCACCTCCCCACTCACCTCCACCTCCCCACTCCCCTCCCACCTCGCCACTCCCCTCCCACCTCCCACCTCCCCACTCACCGCGCCCTCCCCACACCCCTCCCACCTCCCCACTCCCCTCCCACCTCCCCACTCACCACCCCCGCCCCACTCCCCTCCCACCTCCCACCTCCCCACTCCCCTCCCAACTCCCCACTCACCTCCCACGTCCCCAATGCCCTCCCACCTAACCACTCCCCTCCCCCTCCCCACTCTCCTCCCACCTCCCACCTCCCCCCTCACCTCCCAACTCCCCACTCCCCTCCCACCTCCCCAATCACCTCCCACCTCTCCACTCACCTCCCCCTCCCCACTCCCCTTCCACCTCCCACCTCCCCACTCACCTCCCACCTCCCCAATCACCTCCTCCTCCCCACTCCCCTCCCACCTCCCACCTCCCCACTCACTTCCCACCTCCCCACTCACCTCCCCCTCCCCACTCACCTCCCACCTCCCCACTCACCTCCCACCTCCCAACTCACGTCCCACCTCCCCACTCACGTCCCCCTCCCCCCTCACCTCCCCACTCCCCTCCCCCTCACCACTTCCCTCCCACCTCCCCACCCACCTCCCCACTCACCTCCCACCTCCCCACTCACCTCCCCCTCCCCACTCACCTCCCCACTCCCCTCCCGTCTCCCCACTCCCCTCCAACCTTCCCACTCACCTCCCCCTCCCCACTCACCTCCCACCTCCCCACTCACCTCCCACCTCCCCAATCACCTCCCCCTCCCCACTCACCTCCCCACTCCCCTCCCATCTCCCCACTCCCCTCCAACCTTCCCACTCACCTCCCCCTCCCCACTCACCTCCCACCTCCCCACTCAACTCCCACCTCCCCACTCACCTCCCCCTCCCCACTCACCTCCCACCTCCCCACTCCCCTC
Organism: Isurus oxyrinchus; assembly: GCA_026770705.1. NCBI lineage: Eukaryota > Metazoa > Chordata > Chondrichthyes > Lamniformes > Lamnidae > Isurus > Isurus oxyrinchus. The sequence continues at coordinate 10,676,801 of JANJGN010000005.1, forward strand.
CCAACTCCCCACTTTTCCACCTCCCAACTCCCCTCCCACCTCCCACCTCCCCACTCACCGACCCCTTCCCACTCCACTCCCACCTCCCCACTCACCTCCCCCTCCCCATTCCCCTCACACCTCCCACCTCCCCACTCACCTCCCACCTCCCCACTCACCCCCCTCTCCCCACTCCCCTCCCACCTCACAACTCCCCACTCACCTCCCAGCTCCCCATTCGCCGCCCCCACCCCACTCCCCTCCCACCTCCCAACTCACCACCCCCTCCCCACTCGCTTCACACCTCCCCACTCCCCTCCCACCTCCCCACTCACCTCCCATCTCCCCAACCACCTCCCCACTCACCTCCCACCTCCCCACTCACCTCCCCCTCCCCACTCGCTTCCCACCTTCCCACTCCCCTCCCATCTCCCCACTTCCCTCCAACATTCCCACTCACCTCCCCCTCCCCACTCCCCTCCAACCTCCCACCTCCCCACTCACCTCCCACTCCCCACTCCCCTCCCACCTCCCCACTCACCTCCCCCTCCCCACTCCCCTCCCACCTCCCCAATCCCCTCCCACTTCCCCACTCACCTCCCCATCCCCACGCCCCTCCCACCTACCCAATCCCCTCCCACCTCCACACGCACCTCCCCCTTCCCACTACCCTCGGACCTCCCCATTCCCCTCCCAACTCCCCACTCACCTCCCCCTCCCCAATCACCTCCCACCTCCCACTCGCTTTCCACCTCCCCACTCCACTCCCACCTCCCCACTTTTCCACCTCCCCACTCCCCTCCCACCTCCCCACTCCCCTCCCCCTCCCCACACCACTCCCACCTACCACCTCCCCACTCAGATCCCACCTCCCCACTCACCTCCCCCCCCTCCCCTCCCAACTCCCAACTTCCCACTCACCTCACAGCTTCCCACTCACCTCCCCCTCCCCACTCCACTCCCACCTACCAACTCACCACCCCCTCCCCACTCGCTTCCCACCTCCCCACTCCCCTCCCACCTCCCCACTCCCCTCCCACCTCACCACCCACCTCCCCACTCCCACACTCACCTCCCCATCCCCACTCCCCTCCCACCTCCCACCTCCCCACTCACCTCCCACATCCCCACTCACCACCCCCTCCCCACTCCCCTCCCACCTACCCACTCCCCTCCCACCTCCCCACTCAACTCACCCTCCCCACTCCCCTCCCTTCTCCCCACTCACCTCCAACTCTCCACTCCCCTCCCGCATTCCCAATCACCTCCCCCTCCCCACTCCCCTCCCACCTCCCAAAACCCATCCCACCTCCCCACTAACCTCCCCTTCCCCACTCCCCTCCCACCTCCCCTCCCATCTCCCCACTCCCCTCCAACCTTCCCACTCACCTCCCCCTCCCCACTCACCTCCCACCTCCTACTCGCTTCCCACCTCCCCACTTTTCCACCTCCCCACTCCCATCCCACCTCCCAACTCCCCACTCACCGACCCCTCCCCACTCCACTCACACCTCCCCACTCACCTCCCCCTCCCCATTCCCCTCACACCTCCCACCTCCCCACTCACCTCCCAACTCCCACTCACCTCCCAACTCCCCACTCAGCTCCCAGCTCCCCACTCCCCTCCCACCTCCCAACTCCCCACTCACCTCCCAGCTCCCCACTCCCCTCCCACCTCCCAACTCACCACCCCCTCACCACTCGCTTCCCACCTCCCCACTCACCTCCCCACTCGAATCCCACCTCCCCACTCGCCTCCCTCCACCCCGCTCACCTCCCACCTTCCGACCCACCTCCAACATCCCCACTCAACACCCCCTCCCCACTCCCCTCCCACCTCCCCACTCAACTCCCACTCCCCACTCCCCTCCCACCTCCCTACTCCCCTCCCAGCTCCCCACTCACCTCCCACATTCCCACTCACCTCCCCCTCCCCACTCCCCTCCCACCTCCCCACGCCCCACCCAACTCCCCACTCCCCTCCCCTTCCCCACTCCCCTCCCACCTCCCCACTCCCCTCCCACATCCCCACTCACCTCCCCCTCCCCACTCCCCTCCCACCTCCCCCTCCCCACACACCTCCCCACTCACCTCCCCCTCCCCACTCTCCTCCCACCTCCCCACTCCCCTCCCACCTCCCCACTCACCTCCCCCTCCCCACTACCCTCCCCCTCCCCACACTCCTCCGCCTCCACACTCCCCTCCCACCTCCAGACTCACCTCCCACCTCCCCATTCCACTCCCACCTCCCCACTCCCCTCCCACCTCCACACTAAACTCCCCTCACCACACCCCTCCCACCTCCCCACTCACCTCCCACCTCCCCACTCCCCTCCCACCTCCCCACTCACCTCCCACCTCCCCACTCGCTTCCCAAGTCCCCAATCACCTCCCACCTCCCCACTCACCTCTCCCTCCTCACTCCCCCTCCCCACTCGCTTCCCACCTCCCCACTCACCTCCCCACTCGATTCCCACCTCCCCACTCGCCTCCCTCCACCCCGCTCACCTCCCACCTTCCGACCCACCTCCAACATCCCCACTCAACACCCCCTCCCCACTCCCCTCCCACCTCCCCACTCAACTCCCCCTCCCCACTCCCCTCCCACCTCCCTACTCCCCTCCCAGCTCCCCACTCACCTCCCACATTCCCACTCACCTCCCCCTCCCCACTCCCCTCCCACCTCCCCACTCACCTCCCCCTCCCCACTCTCCTCCCACCTCCCCACTCCCCTCCCACCTCCCCACTCACCTCCCCCTCCCCACTCACCTCCCAACTCCGCATTCCCCTCCCCCTCCCTACTCACCACCCACCTCCCCTCTCACCTCCCCCTCCTCACTCACCTCCCACCTCCCCACTCACCTCCACCTCCCCACTCCACTCCCACCTCGCCACTCCCCTCCCACCTCCCACCTCCCCACTCACCGCCCCCTCCCCACACCCCTCCCACCTCCCCACTCCCCTCCCACCTCCCCACTCACCACCCCCGCCCCACTCCCCTCCACCTCCCACCTCCCCACTCACCTCCCACCTCACCACTCACCTCCCCCTCCTCACTCCCCTACCACCTCCCCACTCCCCTCCCAACTCCCCACTCACCTCCCACGTCCCCAATGCCCTCCCACCTAACCACTCCCCTCCCCCTCCCCACTCTCCTCCCACCTCCCACCTCCCCCCTCACCTCCCACCTCCCCACTCACCTCCCCCTCCCCATTCACCACCCCCTCCCCACACCCCTCCCACCTCCCCAATCACCTCCCACCTCTCCACTCACCTCCCCCTCCCCACTCCCCTTCCACCTCCCACCTCCCCACTCACCTCCCACCTCCCCACTCACCTCCTCCTCGCCACTCCCCTCCCACCTCCCACCTCCCCGCTCACTTCCCACCTCCCCACTCACCTCCCCCTCCCCAATCCCCTCCCACCTCCCCACTCACCACCACCCCACTCCCCTCCCCCTCCCCACTCCCCTCCCACCTCCCCACACACCTCCCCCTCCCCACTCACCTAACCATCCCCACACCTATCCCCACGCACCTCCCCCTCCCCACTCCCCTCCCACCTCTCCACTCACCTCCACCTCCCCACTCCCCTCCCCCTCCCCACTCCCCTCCCACCTCCCCACTCACCTCCCCCTCCCCACTCACCTCCCCACGCACCTCCCCCTCCCCACTCCACTCACACCTCCCCACTCACCTCCCCACGCACCTCCCCCTCCCCACTCCCCACTCCCCACCCACCTCCCCAATAACCTCCACCTCCCCACTCCCCTCCCACCTCCCCACTCACCTCCCCCTCCCCACTCCCCTCCCCCTCCCCACACTCCTCCGCCTCCACACTCCCCTCCCACCTCCAGACTCACCTCCCACCTCCCCATTCCACTCCCACCTCCCCACTCCCCTCCCACCTCCACACTAAACTCCCCTCACCACACCCCTCCCACCTCCCCACTCACCTCCCACCTCCCCACTCCCCTCCCACCTCCCCACTCACCTCCCACCTCCCCACTCGCTTCCCAAGTCCCCAATCACCTCCCACCTCCCCACTCACCTCCCCCTCCCCACTCCCCTCCCCACTCGCTTCCCACCTCCCCACTCACCTCCCCACTCGATTCCCACCTCCCCACTCGCCTCCCTCCACCCCGCTCACCTCCCACCTTCCGACCCACCTCCAACATCCCACTCAACACCCCCTCCCCACTCCCCTCCCACCTCCCCACTCAACTCCACCTCCCCACTCCCCTCCCACCTCCCTACTCCCCTCCCAGCTCCCCACTCACCTCCCACATTCCCACTCACCTCCCCCTCCCCACTCCCCTCCCACCTCCCCACTCACCTCCCCCTCCCCACTCTCCTCCCACCTCCCCACTCCCCTCCCACCTCCCCACTCACCTCCCCCTCCCCACTCCCCTCCCAACTCCCCATTCCCCTCCCCCTCCCTACTCACCACCCACCTCCCCTCTCACCTCCCCCTCCTCACTCACCTCCCACCTCCCCACTCACCTCCACCTCCCCACTCCACTCCCACCTCGCCACTCCCCTCCCACCTCCCACCTCCCCACTCACCGCCCCCTCCCCACACCCCTCCCACCTCCCCACTCCCCTCCCACCTCCCCACTCACCACCCCCGCCCCACTCCCCTCCCACCTCCCACCTCCCCACTCACCTCCCACCTCACCACTCACCTCCCCCTCCTCACTCCCCTACCACCTCCCCACTCCCCTCCCAACTCCCCACTCACCTCCCACGTCCCCAATGCCCTCCCACCTAACCACTCCCCTCCCCCTCCCCACTCTCCTCCCACCTCCCACCTCCCCCCTCACCTCCCACCTCCCCACTCACCTCCCCCTCCCCATTCACCACCCCCTCCCCACTCCCCTCCCACCTCCCCAATCACCTCCCACCTCTCCACTCACCTCCCCCCTCCCCACTCCCCTTCCACCTCCCACCTCCCCACTCACCTCCCACCTCCCCACTCACCTCCTCCTCCCCACTCCCCTCCCACCTCCCACCTCCCCGCTCACTTCCCACCTCCCCACTCACCTCCCCCTCCCCAATCCCCTCCCACCTCCCCACTCACCACCACCCCACTCCCCTCCCCCTCCCCACTCCCCTCCCACCTCCCCACACACCTCCCCCTCCCCACTCACCTCACCATCCCCACACCTATCCCCACGCACCTCCCCCTCCCCACTCCCCTCCCACCTCTCCACTCACCTCCACCTCCCCACTCCCCTCCCCCTCCCCACTCCCCTCCCACCTCCCCACTCACCTCCCCCTCCCCACTCACCTCCCCACGCACCTCCCCCTCCCCACTCCACTCACACCTCCCCACTCACCTCCCCACGCACCTCCCCCTCCCCACTCCCCACTCCCCACCCACCTCCCCAATAACCTCCACCTCCCCACTCCCCCTCCCACCTCCCCACTCACCTCCCCCTCCCCACTCCCCTCCCCCTCCCCACACTCCTCCGCCTCCACACTCCCCTCCCACCTCCAGACTCACCTCCCACCTCCCCATTCCACTCCCACCTCCCCACTCCCCTCCCACCTCCACACTAAACTCCCCTCACCACACCCCTCCCACCTCCCCACTCACCTCCCACCTCCCCACTCCCCTCCCACCTCCCCACTCACCTCCCACCTCCCCACTCGCTTCCCAAGTCCCCAATCACCTCCCACCTCCCACTCACCTCCCCCTCCCCACTCCCCTCCCCACTCGCTTCCCACCTCCCCACTCACCTCCCCACTCGATTCCCACCTCCCCACTCGCCTCCCTCCACCCCGCTCACCTCCCACCTTCCGTCCCACCTCCAACATCCCCACTCAACACCCCCTCCCCACTCCCCTCCCACCTCCCCACTCAACTCCCCCTCCCCACTCCCCTCCCACCTCCCTAATCCCCTCCCAGCTCCCCACTCACCTCCCACAATCCCACTCACCTCCCCCTCCCCACTCCCCTCCCACCTCCCCACCCCCCACCCAACTCCCCACTCCCCTCCCCTTCCCCACTCCCCTCCCACATCCCCACTCACCTCCCCCTCCCCACTCCCCTCCCACCTCCCCCTCCCCACTCACCTCCCCACTCACCTCCCCCTCCCCACTCTCCTCCCACCTCCCCACTCCCCTCCCACCTCCCCACTCAACTCCCCCTCCCCACTCCCCTCCCAACTCCCCATTCCCCTCCCCCTCCCTACTCACCACCCACCTCCCCTCTCACCTCCCCCTCCTCACTCACCTCCCACCTCCCCACTCACCTCCACCTCCCCCACTCCCCTCCCACCTCGCCACTCCCCTCCCACCTCCCACCTCCCCACTCACCGCGCCCTCCCCACACCCCTCCCACCTCCCCACTCCCCTCCCACCTCCCCACTCACCACCCCCGCCCCACTCCCCTCCCACCTCCCACCTCCCCACTCCCCTCCCAACTCCCCACTCACCTCCCACGTCCCCAATGCCCTCCCACCTAACCACTCCCCTCCCCCTCCCCACTCTCCTCCCACCTCCCACCTCCCCCCCTCACCTCCCACCTCCCCACTCACCTCCCCCTCCCCATTCACCACCCCCTCCCCACTCCCCTCCCACCTCCCCAATCACCTCCCACCTCTCCACTCACCTCCCCCTCCCCACTCCCCTTCCACCTCCCACCTCCCCACTCACCTCCCACCTCCCCAATCACCTCCTCCTCCCCACTCCCCTCCCACCTCCCACCTCCCCACTCACTTCCCACCTCCCCACTCACCTCCCCCTCCCCACTCACCTCCCACCTCCCCACTCACCTCCCACGTCCCCACTCACGTCCCACCTCCCCACTCACGTCCCCCTCCCCCCTCACCTCCCCACTCCCCTCCCCCTCACCACTTCCCTCCCACCTCCCCACCCACCTCCCCACTCACCTCCCACCTCCCCACTCACCTCCCCCTCCCCACTCACCTCCCCACTCCCCTCCCGTCTCCCCACTCCCCTCCAACCTTCCCACTCACCTCCCCCTCCCCACTCACCTCCCACCTCCCCAATCACCTCCCCCTCCCCACTCACCTCCCCACTCCCCTCCCATCTCCCCACTCCCCTCCAACCTTCCCACTCACCTCCCCCTCCCCACTCACCTCCCACCTCCCCACTCAACTCCCACCTCCCCACTCACCTCCCCCTCCCCACTCACCTCCCACCTCCCCACTCCCCTCCCACCTCCCCACTTTTCCACCTCCCAACTCCCCTCCCACCTCCCACCTCCCCACTCACCGACCCCTTCCCACTCCACTCCCACCTCCCCACTCACCTCCCCCTCCCCATTCCCCTCACACCTCCCACCTCCCCACTCACCTCCCACCTCCCCACTCACCCCCCTCTCCCCACTCCCCTCCCACCTCACAACTCCCCACTCACCTCCCAGCTCCCCATTCGCCGCCCCCACCCCACTCCCCTCCCACCTCCCAACTCACCACCCCCTCCCCACTCGCTTCACACCTCCCCACTCCCCTCCCACCTCCCCACTCACCTCCCATCTCCCCAACCACCTCCCCACTCACCTCCCACCTCCCCACTCACCTCCCCCTCCCCACTCGCTTCCCACCTTCCCACTCCCCTCCCATCTCCCCACTTCCCTCCAACATTCCCACTCACCTCCCCCTCCCCACTCCCCTCCAACCTCCCACCTCCCCACTCACCTCCCACTCCCCACTCCCCTCCCACCTCCCCACTCACCTCCCCCTCCCCACTCCCCTCCCACCTCCCCAATCCCCTCCCACTTCCCCACTCACCTCCCCATCCCCACGCCCCTCCCACCTACCCAATCCCCTCCCACCTCCACACGCACCTCCCCCTTCCCACTACCCTCGGACCTCCCCATTCCCCTCCCAACTCCCCACTCACCTCCCCCTCCCCAATCACCTCCCACCTCCCACTCGCTTTCCACCTCCCCACTCCACTCCCACCTCCCCACTTTTCCACCTCCCCACTCCCCTCCCACCTCCCCACTCCCCTCCCCCTCCCCACACCACTCCCACCTACCACCTCCCCACTCAGATCCCACCTCCCCACTCACCTCCCCCCCCTCCCCTCCCAACTCCCAACTTCCCACTCACCTCACAGCTTCCCACTCACCTCCCCCTCCCCACTCCACTCCCACCTACCAACTCACCACCCCCTCCCCACTCGCTTCCCACCTCCCCACTCCCCTCCCACCTCCCCACTCCCCTCCCACCTCACCACCCACCTCCCCACTCCCACACTCACCTCCCCATCCCCACTCCCCTCCCACCTCCCACCTCCCCACTCACCTCCCACATCCCCACTCACCACCCCCTCCCCACTCCCCTCCCACCTACCCACTCCCCTCCCACCTCCCCACTCAACTCACCCTCCCCACTCCCCTCCCTTCTCCCCACTCACCTCCAACTCTCCACTCCCCTCCCGCATTCCCAATCACCTCCCCCTCCCCACTCCCCTCCCACC
>JANJGN010000005.1:10685332-10712832 GCA_026770705.1 Isurus oxyrinchus
GCTGCATTTGGACATGGACTGCTTCAGTATCTGAGGAGTCACAAATGGTGCTGAACATTGTCATCAGTGAACATCCCCACTTCTGACTTTAAGATGGAAGGAAGGTCATTGATGAAGCAGCTGAAGATGGTTGGGCTGAGGACACTACCCTGAGGAACTCCTGCAGTGATGTCCTGGAGCTGAGATGACTGACCTCCAACAACCACAACCAGATGTGGATCGCCATTGACTTGATCTGGTTTTACATTATCAAGGTGCATATTTTTAAAACATGCACTTTTTGTAAACTGCTCCACTTGGGAGCATTTCACTCTTTACAAATTATTTTCCATATCAACTAAAGATTAACTGGCAGACATTTGAGGCACTCTGAATTCTTCAATAGTAGACACACACACATGCATAGACATTCACACACACACACACACACACACACACACATGCACATTCACACACACACACAGACACTCACACACATGCGCACAGACATTCACACACACACACCACACACACACACACACACACACACACACACACACACATTCACACACACACATACAGACATTCACACACACACAGACACACACAGACATTCACACACACATACAGACATTCACACACACACAGACACACACAGACATTCACACACACACACAGGCACTCACACACACACACAGACATTCACACACACACACACACACACACACACACACACACACACACACACAGACATTCACACACACACACACACACACACACACAGACATTCACGCATACACACAGACACTCACACACATACACACAGACTCACACACACACACAGACAGTCACACACACACATTCTTACTCACACATACACACACACACACACACAGACATTCACACACACACACACAGACACAAATACATATACACACACACATGGACTCACACACACAGACTCACACACACACACTGATTCACACTGATGGTGGTGATAGAACTCTGTGCTCCAAATACAGCCCAATAAACAATATGCGGAGACCTCTCTTATCTTTCATGCCCTTGGGCTGTTCCAAAGTGTTGCATGGCTAATGTGTTGCTTTTAAACTTGCGATTGGTGTTTTGTATGCAAATGCAGCAGCCAAGTTGTGCACAGCAAGATCCAACAAATGAAAAAGAAAAGACTTGCATTTGCACAGTGCTTTTGACAACCACTGGACCTCTCAAAGCCCTTTACAGTCAATTAATATTTTTGAAGTGTAGTCATTGTTGTAATGTAGGAAATATGGCAGCCAATTTGCACACAGCAAGCTCCCACAATCAGCAATGTCTTAATGACCGGATAACCCTGTTGTGGTAGATCACATGATCTTAGTATCCAATAGCAGTGTAGCGTGGGCTACCTTAGTAGTCAACAGTCAGTAGTGAGTAGTCTAGAGTTAGAGTCTGTAATGTAGAGACAGGGTTTGAGTTGTAAGCTCACAAATGTAATTGCTGATCTGCTTTGTAAATAAATAGAATGTGTTCTAGATAAGAACTGTCTGCTGGTCTACTCTGTCTACGGTACCAACTCGGTCATCCCGAAACAAGCGTGGAACTCGGATCCATTAGTCCAACTAAACTAAGGACCAGGATCCAACCAATTGGTGATGAGAAAAAAGCAAGGAAGGATTAAAAAAAAAGCAAAAAAAAGCAAGGAAGGAAATCAAGTGAACCGAAATCAGTCGGTACCCTGCACGATCCTTGTAAGTTGAATTTCCGTCCTAATCGTCGAGCAGTCTCCTCAAAGCATGTCACAGCTTGGAAGAGTTGATTCTCTTGACTCAACCGCGAATGATTGGCCTCATTACGTTGAACGCCTCACGTTCTCTTTCCAAACTAACGGCATTGCGGGGGAGGAAAAGAGGCGAGCAATCCTCTTATCCATGTGTGGGAGTAAAGACCTGTGGATTGATTGGAAGTTTGTCCACACCCAGTGCCCTGGATTCGAACAGCTTTGATGACTCAGTGTACATTGTGAAGAGTCATTACTGGCCCAAGTCCTCAGTAATGGTACATGGGTTCAAATTTAATTCAAGAAACAGAGCCCCAGGGGAGACAATTGCTTGTTATGTGGCAAGTCTAAAACAGTTAACAGGTAATTGCGAGTTTGGTACATCTGTAAATGATATACTTAGAGATAGTTTGGTGTGCGGTATAAATAAAGATACAGTTCAGAAGGGATTACTGTCTGAAACAAAATTGGACTTTCAGAAGGCGCTAGTAATACCACTGGCCGTGGGAAGTGCAGTGACAAACTCGAAAGCCATACAGGGAGCGCAAAATGGCACCGTCCTCCGTGTTGGGTGGGGAGCCCCAGCCAAAAAGGGTACGAAAATGTTCTGATGAGAAGTGGGAAGCAGCCTCCACTTGCAGACAAATAAGAAGAAATGACATGGGAGTGAAAACGTGAAATAACGACGACAGAGGTGGAAGCAGACAACCTTACAATGAATGGAAGTTTTAAAAAATCAATACGGACACCCCATGAGACATCGCAAGGATTGAATCAGGCAGACTGCCAATCAAAAGAAAAAAAACCCCGTTCATAACCTAGAAGAGCCAGATGGTAGCAGGTTCCAATATTTATTTGTCATATAATTTAAAGGTAGGAAGAACAGAACCAATCTATGTGACAGTGAGGGTGAATGATAGACCTATATGAAAGGAGGTGGACACAGGAGCTGCCAGTGATAGGTGAACATAACTTTAAATATCTGAATTATGGAGAAGGTAAATTAAGTTTGGAAGAAACAGATGCCAAATTGAAAACTTTCACGGGAGAAGACATCAAAATCAAAGGCATAAGCAGGGTACAGTATGGGAGTAAATCAGTACAATTAACCTTGATGGTGGTAGCAAGTGAGGGGTCCAAGCCTCCATTGATGAAACTGGTTGAAAGGAATGAAATTGGATTGGATTGAGATCTTCCAGCTGAAAGCCAGTGGGCTACCTGAGCTACTACAAAAATATGCCTCAGTTTTCCAAGGTGAACTTGGGAAAATCCAGGGACTACGAACAAAAATTCATGTGGATCTAGATGCTACCCCCTACCGATTCGTGAAGGCAAGACCAGTACCTAATGCAATGCAGGAAAAGGTAGATGCCGAATTAGACAGGTTAGAGAAACTGGGAGAGATACAACCTGTGCAGCACCAACAGTCCCTGGACTGAAACCTGACCAAAGTGTTCGAACTTGTGGAGATTACAAACTGACTGTCAGCAAAGTGACTAAGTTGGACAGACACCCTGTACCAAAAATTGAAGATCTGTATGCTAAGCGGGCAGGTGGAACTGCCTGTATCTTACTACTCAAAACGATCATGCTTATCAACAATTGGAGTTAGAGAAGGCCTCCCAGAAGCTCGTCACAATTAATACACACAGAGAATTGTATCCAATATACCCATTTGACTTTTGGTGTCTCCTCAGCTTGCGTCATATTCCAGAGAACAATGAAAAGTTTACTGCAGGGACTGCCCCACGCTGCAGTTTACTGAGATGATGTCCTGGTGACAGGACTCACTGAAAAGGAACATTTGGCAGACTTGGAACAAACTTGCAAGTCCTGTGAACAAAAAAAAAAATTATTTTGCCAATTACCTCAAATCTGGGTTCTCTCATTGCTGGCCCTACTGCCACTGCTAACCTTATTTATTCTATTGAAACCTTTCAAACTTCATAGAGGTAATCAAACCTCTGACCACTTGTGCAAAATCTCCCCATTAATCTCCACTGCCCTAAGGAGAACAATCCCAGCCTCTCCGATCTCTCCATGTGACCGAAGTCGCTCATCACTGGGAACGTTCTAGAAAATCTGCCCCACACCCTCTCCGAGGCCTTGACACCCTCCTTAAAGTGTGGTGCCCAGAACTGGATCCAATGCTGCAGTTGAGACCTAACCTGTGGATTTATCAAGGGAGACCATAGCATCCCCACTGGAGTTGCTGGTGAATGTCGACACTTTTATGAAGAGATTTTTTTTCTGTTCAGCCAGGTTGACAGGTAAGGTTTCCCCTTGTATTGGTATTGGTATTGTTGCAGAGAACTTTGGAGTATTGTGTGCAGTTCTGGTCGCCTAACTACAGGAAGGATATCAGTAAGATTGAGAAAGTGCAGAGAAAATTTACTAGGATGCTGCCGGGTCTTAAGGAGTTGAGTTACAGGGAAAGATTAAACAGGTTGGGACTTTATTCCTTGGAGTGTAGAAGAATTAGGGGAGATATGATAGAAGTTTACAAAATTATGAGGGCTATAGACAGAATAAATGCGAGTAGGCTCTTTCCACTTAGATTAGGAGAGATAAACATGAGAGGACATGGCTTTAGGGTGAAAGGGGAAAGGTTTGGGGGAACATTAGGGGGAACTTCTTCACTCAGAGAGAGTGGTGAGAGTGTGGAACGAGCTGCCATCTGACGTGGTAAATGTGGGCTCACTCTTAAGTTTTAAGAATAAATTGGATAGATACATGGATGGGAGAAGTCTGGAGGGTCATGGACTGGGTGCAGGTCAATGGGACTAGCGGAATAATATTTCGGCACAGACTAGAAGGGCCAAATGACCTGTTTTTCTGTGCTGTAGTGTTGTATGGTTCTACGGTTCTGTCCTGATGAGTGCAAGGTGAAAAGCTTCTACATGTCTCTTTTTTCAGCAGTGCACAAATGAGATTTCAGTGCAATGGAATGTTGTGAATGTTTCTGGGTCGAAATCCTGGAACTCCCTCCCTAACAGCACCATGGGTGTACCTACACCACATGGACTGCAGCGGCTCAAGAAGGCAGCTCACCACCACCTTCTCAAGGGCAATTAGGGATGGACAATAAACGCTGGGCCCCCGCCAGCAAAAGGTCCCGAGAATGAATAAAAAAAAATAATAGGTCCATCTCTCCTAAGGTTCCCGCGGGATTGATGGTGGCGTGGTGAACAGAATCCCCAAATTTTGCATATAAAAAAATCCCAAAAACGGGAGGCAGGGCAATCAAATGAAGATCAGTCCAAACAGATTGAGCGGGATTTAGATCCTTCTCTCCCCCTCGGGCCAATGCATCATTAGCTAGCAGATGCATTTTATTACGGGTGAAATTAGAATAATTAATGTGGGAGCAAAGAAGCGAAATGGCAGAAGGTGTTTAGTGGAACCAGATGCACGAGCTGATGCTGACGGAGATGGATGGGCCAATTCTTCCTGGAGTCAGCTAAGAGCCCCTGTGAAAGCATGGCAGCTGGTGTCTTGCATGTGTCTGATTGGAACGGTGCTGAAGCCATAGTATTTCTGAACGCAGACATTCACTAGGATATAGGCTAGTGCCAAGATAACAACCTTTGTGTTGCTGGGAAGTTCCAACAAGAGCACCCTGCATTTTTATAGCGCCTTTAATAGAGCAAGACATCTCAAAGTGCTTCACAGGAGCAATTATCAAACCTGACTCTCGGCCACATAACAAGAAAACTGGCCAGGAATATAATAAATAGACGGGAAATCTTCTACTAGTTTATAAAAAGAAAAAAAAAAAGCAGCTAAAGAAAGCAATAGTCCCTTAGAGGATGAGATTGGGGAATTTTTAAAATATTCTTTCAAGGGATGTGCACTTCACTGGCTGGGCCAGCATTTATTGCCCATCCCTAGATGCCCTTGAGAAGGCGGTGGTGAGCTGCCTTCTTGAACCGCTGCAGTCCATGTGGTGTAGGTACACCCACAGTGCTGATGAGGATTTTGACCCAGCGACAGTGAAGGAACGGCGATATATTTCCAAGTCAGGATGGTGAGTGACTTGGAGGGGAACTTCCAGGTGGTGGTGTTCCCATCTATCTGCTGCCCTTGTCCTTCTAGATGGTAGTGGTCATGGGTTTGGAAGGTGCTGTCTAAGGAGCCTTGGTGAATTCCTGCGGTGCATCTTGTAGATGGTACACACTGTTGCTACTGTGCGTCGGTGGTGGAGGGAGAGAATGCTTATCGACGGGGTTCCAATCAAGTGGGGCTGCTTTGTCCTGGATGGTATCAAGCTTCTTGAGTGTTGTGGGAGCTGCACTCACCCAGGCAAGTGGGGAGTATTCCATCACACACCTGACTTTTGCCTTGTAGATGGTGGACAGGCTTTGGTGAGGCAGGAGTTTAGTTACTCACCGCAGGATTCCTAGTCTCTGACCTGCTCTTGTAGCCACAGTATTTTTATGGCTAGTCCAGTTCAGTTTCTGGTCAATGGTAACCCCCAGGATGTTGATAGTGGGGGATTCAGTGATGGTAATGCCATTGAATGTTAAGGGGCAACACTTAGATTCCCTCTTGTTGTTAATATTATTTAATGCTAATATTACTAATGATTAATAATAGGAAACAAGGATATGTCAGAGAGTTTGAACAAGTACTTTGTGCCTGTCTTCACTGTAGATGACACAGAAAAGCATCGCAAGAACGGTAGAAAATCAAGGGGATAAAGGGAGAGAGGGACTTAAAACAATCACAATCGTGAGAAAAGAGTATTACTTAGAAAAGATTTATGCTATCGGAGCTTTTCATTTTGTACTTATCAGGACAATTGTAAAAGGAACAACAATTTATACTGCATGAGAAGAGAGTGCTGATTGATTGGCAAGTGGGCGCTGATTGGTAGAGGTGTTGCCATGGTGAATGCATCAGTTAACTGATAACTGACAGTTAACTTCCAATCTTTGTTTAAATCCAAAACAAAAACAGAAACGGAAATACCTGGAAAAACTCAGCAGGTCTGGCTGCATCGGCGGAAAAGAGCACAGTTGACATTTCGAGTCCTTATGACCCCTCAACAGAGCCTCCTGTTATCGACTCCACAGACCCCTCCTTTGCACATTTACCTGGACAACACCCCTCCCTTACTCCTTCCTCCACCCTCACCCATCCCTCCCCCTGGACTCCTTCCTCCCCTCAAACTCCTTCCTCCCCCCCCGAACTCCTTCCCCCCTCTAAACTCCCTCCCCTACACTTTCCTCCCCTTATACACCTACCTCTCCAGACTCTGCATTCTCCCCCGTGACACCCTCCTCCCCCCATACTCCCTCTCCCCTCCCCACCTCACCCCCCCGACACCTGAGTTCACCCCCCCCCACCAACCTCGCTCCCTCCTAACACCTTCCACCCCCACCTCACCCCGCCCCAGTTTACCTTCCTCTTCCAGCCATACCTAGACCTTTCTCTCCCAAGCCCCTGGTACACCTTCCTCTCTCGTTCACAGGTGGGATTCCCCCTCCTTCCCCTCGATGATCGTCCATCGCAGATCATGGCCAAAACACTGCTGTCCCAAAGCAGACTCTCAATGGTGATCTCCCACCTTCTGTGTGCTGCTACCTGGCGGAGCCATGTCCATGAGGATCCACCCAACGCGCGATGCATGTGTTCCTCCAGGATCTGGTAGCTGTGGGGCTCCAGCATCTTCTGCTCCTCGGACGTCCGTGATGTGACCAAGGCCCTGGCGGTAAGTCCCGGCTTCTGTACGTCACACTTGTGAAGACGTGTTCTGCACCGGCCTGTTTTCCTGCTGATGTGGATGGTAAATTTGACGTGGGTGAATGACTCCAGTCAGCAGCTGCTAATGTATTAAAGTGAAGTTCCCAACATCCGGTCGCAGGAAACGTGGCCGCCACTGACAGGCGGAGCGGACGATTGCAAACTGGCTTCACAACGTCGTGAAACCGATTTTTGGCTTTCCTGTCATATTGTCCGCTCACCCCACCATGATCCTCAACACCAAAAGGTACGGAAAATCCCACCCAATAATAGAAAAAAGCCCTCCAGCCCTTTCCTCTCACCCCCCCCAGACATTACCCATGCACATTCATGCCACCTATACCACCTCATGCCCTCCCACCTACCACCGTGGCCCCTCGTACCCCTTTGTCAACCCATGCCCCTCTACCCACCCCCATGGCCCCTCATACTCCCTATGTCCCCCCCCAACTTCATGATCCTTTATAACCCCTATGCCAACTGAGTGTCAACTTATGCCATCCCATGCTTCCCATCAATCATCCTTCATCCTTACTCCCTCCATGCCAAATCCTCTAGTGTCATTTGACAGTTCCTTGACAGGTTTGACTGTTCCAATGAGTTCATGCACTTTTTACACGCAATCATGCTTAATTTTAACAATCTCTCCCAAAGTTTCCTGGGGCCACATCCAAAGGGGTTCCCTAACTATCCAAGTGAATCCATCAAGTTCAGACCAGTTCTTACTCGGCCTAATCTGCACACTCTGCGTTTCACACTCCTGGCCCACCAAAGTCCCACATCAGTTTGGGCAGCTAGTCATTTAAATGGTGGGCTACCTCTGTAAACCGTGCATGTGTGAACCCCTGCCCAACTCCAGCCTCAACTCCCACGAAAATAAGAAATGCCATGTTCTGGGGCAGGACATAGAGTGTCCTGCCATTTCTGGGATATCCACCACAATGGAGAGCCTCTTCATCGTAGTGAATGCCTGGGCCTATGTGTTTCTTTGGGCAGGTGTTTTCTGCCCAAGCTTCCCTCCAGGTCTCATCAGTGTTATAGACTTGAAGATGTTCAATCCGTGTCCAGAGGGGGTGACAGGTTGGGGGATCTTGAAGGTCTCTGTGCATGGGGAGGTCCAAGCTGCTGCTGACACGAATTATTTCTTTGAGTGTTGCTGCATTGAGGTTGGCAAACTGTAATAAATGGAGTGCCCCAGGGGTCAGCATTGAGTCTCAACTATTTACAATCTATATTAATGACTTGGATGAAGTATTGTATCTAAATTTGCTGGCAATACAAAAATAGGTAGGAAAGCAAGTTGTGAGGAGGATACAAAGAGTCTGAGTAATGATATAATTAAGTTAATTTGGCAAAAATTTGGCAGATGGAGTATAATGTGGGAAACTATGTAGTTGTCAACTTTAGCAGGAAGAGTAGCAAAACAGAATAGTCACTTGATATTACAGAGCTTGTGTATTGCTGAAAAAAGAGACATGTTGTTGAAGCTTTTCGTCTTGCACTCATCAGGACAGAATCACAAGGACACCAAATCTCAATGGGAGCGATAATTTATACTGCATGAGAAAAGGAAGCTAATTGGTGGGCAGGTTCACTCTGGTTGGTCGAGGTGATGCTATGGAGAATGCACCAGGGAACTATTGTACACCACGCTTATGTTTAATTCAAAAATGGCACAACGCAGAGAAGATTTACATACTCTATTGGACAGCAGTGCCCCCCAGAGGTGGCTGCCGCCGGTACAACACCCGCCCAAGGCCTACGATTTTTGTTGGATCCCAGGCCATAGGTGAGTGAAGGAGGGGGTAACATTGGGTGGGGGGGGCTGGGAGTCGACAGGTGAGTGTCACAGTTGAAGAGGGAAGGTGGTCGACAGCAAGGGCAAGGGTGGGGGGCGTATTCTTAATGGGCAGCATCCCCCCCACCCCCCATTTTTGGGGCCTCTTGATCAGGCAGTGAGTGCCCTTGAACGAGAGACGCCCAAGGGCCCACAAACAAACCTACATGGGTTGGTAGCAGTGGGGGTGGGACAAGGCCCATAAATGTACATTTGGTGCCCACTTTAGGGCCTCAATTGGTGGTGGGGTCCATAGGCCTTCCTGCCATGGACTAAATTGGGCTAGATGTGGGAAGCAGTGGTGTTCCCCTCCCAAACCCCAAGCAAATATAATATATGTACAATGTAACAATGTATAAATGCCCCTTCCCATCTCCAAATTTGGATCAGGGGAGGGCATTAAATT
This sequence comes from Isurus oxyrinchus, assembly GCA_026770705.1. Classification (NCBI taxonomy): domain Eukaryota; kingdom Metazoa; phylum Chordata; class Chondrichthyes; order Lamniformes; family Lamnidae; genus Isurus; species Isurus oxyrinchus. Next base: position 10,695,077 of record JANJGN010000005.1, read on the forward strand.
CCACCCTTTCTTTTCTCTTTTGCAAGAACACGAGGAGGCCATTCAGCCCTTCGAGCCTGACACAATTCAATTAGATCACGCTGGCCTGTGTCTGAACTCCAGCTACCCGCCTGGGTTCCATAACTCTTAATCCCCTTGCCCAGCAAAAATCTACCAATCTCAACGTTGACATTTTTTAAGTGACTCCCAGCTTCAACAGCTTTTTGGGGTAGAGAGAATTCCAGATTTCCTCTCGTGTGACGAAGTGCTTCCTGACATCACCCCAGACGGCCTGGCTTTAAATTTAATCTTCTTCCCTCTTGTTCTGCACTCCCCCTTACTTCCCCCCGCAACCCCCAATCTACCCGATCAACTCCCTGAATCATCTTAAATGCCTCAATTAGATCACTCCATAACCTTCTTTACTCAATGGAATGAAAGCCTGCCTTCCGCAATCTGATCTTCATAATTAACCCTGTTATCCCTGGTGTTTTTCATCAGTTCATACACTCCTGTGAAGAATTTCTTTTTCATATTCATTTATGGGATGTGGGCGTCGCTGGCTGGGCCCAGCATTTATTGCCCATCCCCAATTGCCCTTGAGAAGGTGGGGGTGAGCTGCCTTCTTAAACCGCTGCAGTCCATGCGGTGTAGGTACACCCACAGCGCTGTCAGAGAGGGAGTTCCAGGATTTTGACCCAGGGACAGTGAAGGAACGGCCGATATATTTCCAAGTCAGGATGGTGAGTGACTTTGGAGGGGAACTTGCAGGTGCTTAACTACTTAAGGAAGAACACTGGGCAAACTAATGACCACTCGAATTTGCGTTGAACACTTTGTTTAAAGAGATAGTCCCTAGAAAATGCTTTGTTTGATATTGTCCCTCTTTGATGATGGCACAGATAACACACACAATGCAATATTTTCCTAGTCTTTTTTGATAGAAGATTGTATTACTTTCTTCAAAGTGAAATTTTACAAAGATTTCAAAACAACACCATGTCAACATGATATCAAAGTATAAAGAGTCTGAGAAAGAGAAAAAAACTCATGCAAGCCACATCTTGGAAAATTCGTAGATCAAATCTGGAGTTCAGCGTTCATTCAAAAATGACAGATTCTTGAAATCTACATGGTAACACCATTTTAAACTTGGTATAAGCAACCTATTCGAATGACAGAAAGGCTGAATGTATCTATTAGATATAAACTATTACATATGAAGCATATGTCTTCATATAATGAAACATGTATTAAAGGAAAAATAGAAAATGTCTGACGATAAATCCTAATGAGGCATAACAACAACAGCATGCATTTATATTGCACCTTTAACAGAGTGGAACGCCCAAGGTACTTTACAGGAGTGTCATCAGACAATATTTGCCTTGAACCACAATGGGAGATATTAGGGCAGGTGAACAAAAGCTTAGTCAAAGAGTAAAGGAAGAAAGTGCTTGCATTCATATAGAGCCTTTCACAAGCTCGGAATGTTCTAAAGTGCTTAACAGTCAATGAACTATTTTTCAAGTGTAGCTGGGGCTGTAATACAGGAAATACAACGGCCTCAGCAAGCTCTCAGAAGCAGCAGGAGTGTGATAATGGCCAGGTAACCTGTTTTATCGATGTTGATCGAAAGGCTGACCAGCACACCAGAGAGAACTCTCCTGCTCTTCTTCAAAGTGGTGCCATGGGATCTTTTACAAGCACGTGAGAACACAGACAGGCTCAGCTTAAAACTAGCACCTCCGACAGTGCACCTTTCCCTCAGAGCGACACTGCGGTGTCAGCTTCTGACTTTTCACTCCAGCCTCGGGAGTGGGATTTGAACCCCCAGCCTTGTGACTCAGCAGCAGCAAGACTGAGCTGAAGCCAATGAACAGGATTTAATGCCTCACCCAGACGACTTAGAGGAGTAGAAAGAGTTAGGGAAATTTAGGGAGAAATTTCCAGTGCGTTGGGCATAAGCAGCTGACACCACCGCTGCCAATGGTAGTACATAGGAAATCAGGGCATGCATAAGAGTCCTGAATGAGGGCAATGCAGAGATCTCAGTGGAAGTTTTTAAAAAATTCTTTCATGGGACGTGGGCCTCGCTGGCTGGGCCAGCATTTATTGCCCATCCCTAGTTGCCCTTGAGAAGGTGGTGATGAGCCGCCTTCTTGAACCACTGCAGTCCATGTGGTGTAGGTACACCCACAGTGCTGTTAGGGAGGGAGTTCCAGGATTTTGACCCAGCGACAGTGAAGGAACGGCCGATATATTTCCAAGTCAGGATGGTGAGTGGCTTGGAGGGGAACTTGCAGGTGGTGGTGTTCCCATGTGTCTGCTGCCCTTGTCCTTCTTGATGGTAATGGTTGTGGATTTGGAAGACGCAGTTAAAGTTTCAGGGATGGGAGGGAATAGACCACGGAGGGATCCGAACACAATAGTCAGAAATTTCAACTTGAGGCTTACTCTTAATATCACAATATTAGTCCTACGATCACATAATGTGGTACTATTAAAGAATGCAATCTTACGCACTGCAAATAACCCATTTTGGAAAAAAATACTTATGACAATACATATAGGTGAAACACTGAAAGCACAGAGGCCTGTGTGTCTGCTGATGCAAGGCACAAATTCTAGCATCGTTACATTTCCAGGTCCATCAGGGTATTCAAACATTCAGTGGACACGAAACCACATCACGTTTTAGGTTGGGAAAGACTTCCACCGGCTGACTAAATCCGAAACCATTTATTGCCACCTGACTAACTATGTTTTTTTTTTCCACAGCTTATTTTGTGGCGCCTGAACACTATCAGGTGGATTTTTCATTGCTGCCGACTTCCTGGTAGTGCTCTCAGCAACGCCCTTGGACAAGTAATCCTTTGAGGACTTCCATCATGACAGTGTTTTTCTAAGTGAGCTTCTCTACAAGTGTCTTAGTGAAGTTTATGAAAGGGAATCGATTTAATAACAAGCTCAAAAAGTGCTTCACCATTTTGTGCAGCCTCAAATGCACCTTCCCGAACTATTCTAAAGCTAATTTTATTGTCCTTATGATGGAATAATTGCTGTTGTAGTTGCCAAGGGGAGAAGGTGGGGTGGTGGTGGGTACACAGTACCATGCACTTACAGCAAATCTGTTTCCTTTATTGGAATGACACTAACACCCAACATTCCACATGCCTCTGCTCTGTTTTCAGTGCCCTTTGCTAGTCATACAGATGACAGGAGTTCATTTGTAGTATCTTTCTCCTTCTTCTCTTCACCCTTATCGATGTCCATCACGTCAGAACTCCCAGGTTTGATTACCATGTCCTCATACTCAACGGCCTGGCTCCTGTTGTCTTCCGTCCCTGTGTACTTGTCCCCAGAATGCTGTGTGGGCTTAAAAATATCCTTAAAATGGTCCTTCAGTTCTTTATCTGGGCAGAGCAGATACTCGTAGAGTGCAGCAGCAATGAGGCCACCAATCATTGGGCCCAACCAGTACACCTGGAATGGAGGGGGGAAGAGGAACAACACAGTAAGAGCCATTTGGTCCAGCCCATTTTATACGAATGGGAGGTGATCTAATCGAAACATATAAAATACATAAATGACGTGACAGTGGCTGGGGGAATCTAGAACAAGGGGTCGCAGTCCCTGGATAAGGAGTCGGTCACTTAGGACTGAGATGAGGAGAAATTTCTTCGCTCGGAGGGTTGTGAATCTTTGGAATTCTCCATCCCAATGGATATTCAAGGCCGAGGTCGATGGATTTTTTTGGGGGGGGGAATTAAGAGATATGGGCCCGGATCTACCAGCCCCACCCGGAATGTCTCCCGCCGGCGGATGCAGCGAGCCATTTAAATCTCCAATCGGTTCGGCGGGACCGTAATATCCCGCCAAGCGGGAGGGTCCCTTAGCCATGGGAATAGTGCGAGAAGGTGGAGCTGTGGTGAAAGGTCAGCCGCGATCTTATTGAATGGTGGAGCAGCCTTAAAGGGCCGAGTGGCCTACTCCAATTTTAATTTCTTATGCTCTTACAAGTCATAGGCCACTCTGCCTACTGTGGGCCTATGCAAACTGATAGGATCTAATATGGGGTGTCACAGCATTCAATATCCATTATTTCCACTACTGCTGACATTGGATTGGCAAAAGAATCAGAAGAGGAGATGAGGAGAATTTTTTTTTTTTAACACCATGAGTTCTGACCTGGAACCCGCTATCTGAAAGGGCAGCGGAAACAGATTCAATAGCAACTTCCAAAGGGCCGTTGGAACAGGGAAGCTTTCAGAATGGACAGAATTAAGGGGATAGCCTTTTCAGAGAGCTGCCACAGGCACGATGGGCCAAATGGCCTCCTTCCGCACCGTATCATTGCAGCGGTGAACGAGGCAATTCAGCCCATCGAGCCTGTGAGCTGGGCAACGTGCCAATTTGACCACATAATCCATCATTTCCCATTATTCGAAACTGCCATCGCATTATCTCTTATCACTACCAACGATAAGCGACTAATAATTACCCAGTGATTTTCCCATCTTCCTGTGATAACTGCAGGTCCAAATGATCGAGCGGGATTCATACTGGCTCCTGTGTAGTTAATCTGAAGCGGAGGGAGAAAAGTCAGCACGAGCTCAAAACCACAGGCAACTCTGAGTTAATCGCAATCTATATCAAGGTGGGTTCAATAAACTTACAGCGAACAAGTGCCCAATGACTACGGAGAGACCAATCGCCAAAGCTGCTGAGCCCTTGAGGTCATCACGTTTGGAGTCACACGTGGCAAAGATGGTGAACACCAGCTGGAATGTTATAAACAGTTCAACCACCAGACCATTTCCTGCTGATAGTTTCCCATTTATCTGCAATATTGAGAAGGAATTGTTATCGCTCACGGCTTTACATGAGTGTACGAGGGTGTTTTGTCCTGCTCTCTGCTGAGATAGTGGCCTAATGGTAATGTCACTAGGTCTTGGTAATCCAGAGGCTGCTCTGGGGATAGTGGTTCAAATCCCACCATGGTAGCTGGGGTAGAATCTAGAATATAAATCTAGTCTCAGCAAATGGAGAAAACTGTCATTGATTGTTGTAAAAACCCATCTGGCTCACTAATGCCCTTCAGGGAAGGGAAATCTGGCCTACATGTGGCTCCAGACCCATAGCAGTAAGGTTGACTCTAAACTGCTCTCTGTGATGGCTTAGTTAGAGATAGGCAGCAAACACTGACCATGACAGTGATGCCTACCTCCCATGGAAGAATTAAAAAAAAGCCTGTCTGTCTGTCAGCCATATGTTTGCAAGGACGATAGACATGTCTTGATTGAGGAGCAGTACTGGACTGCACTGCATGGCTGATCAGGAATCTCTCCTGATCTTTAATGCCTGTCATGGAAAGGTGAGCTATGTCGTGAATGCTGCTGCTCCTATGTCCACAAGTCCTGGAGTGGTCTTGAACCTGCAGCTTCTGGTCAGAGGCACGGGCGTGGTACCCACTGAGACAGAACGCCTCCCTCTTCATGTGCCCATATAACCAAAACACAATTTCAAAGGCTTTTTTTCTAATTACAAGATTGAAAGACCTCAGCACATCCCAAGCATCTTACTTTTGAAGTACTTTTGAGGTACTTTTGAAGTGTAGTCACTGTTGGAATGAGGGAAACGCACAGCAAGCCCCCACAAGCCAATGTGGAAATAACATGATAATTTGTCTTTGCAGTTTTGGCTGACGGATAAATATTGGCCAGGATATCGGAGGGCAGACTCCCCTGCTCTTCAAAAGAGTGGCTGTGGGACATCACATCCAACTGAAAGTGGCAGATTGGTTGAATATCTTATCTGAAACACGACAGCCCTGACAGTGCCGAACTCCCTCGGTACTGCACTGCAGCATCAGCCTACATGTGTTCAAGTCTCTGTGTGGGACGAATGCGCTACACACTGAGCCAGGGCTAATCATATTTTCCTTAACAACGTTTGATAATTCATTCCCACCTAACCCCATTGCCATCCAATTGGCCCATAGCTTTCTGACATTGAATTACCATGGTAACTCCCAGCCCCCCCGCAACATCTGATGGCGTGATCAGGTAGAGGATTCCTGCTCCTGCGATGGCACCGAGACATTGCCCAACGATGTAGAAGAATCCCTTGGCCAGGCTTAGCTTCCGGGTGCACACCATGGCAGCAGTCACCACAGGGTTAATGTGTCCTCCACTGATGTGACCAAAGCACTGTACCATGGTGGCGATACTGAGTCCAAAACAGAGAGAAATGAGGACAATGTCCAATGGTCTGCTTTCATTGTCCCAGCCAATTGTGGAGCCTAGGCCGAGAAGGACAAAGATGAGTGTTGCTAGGAACTCCCCAGATACTGCTCTCCAGAATTGCTGTGTCCAGATCCCTTTGAAAGCCGTCATGGCTGCCTCGAACTTGCACAGCGGTGAGTGCTTACTGAAAGGAGGAAGAGAGAGGGAAGATTTAGAATCTTCTAAAATAGAACTCCCGAAAACAATTGTCCTGTATTAAACACTTCAGAAATATAGTGGAGATCTGCCATTTGACCTTCCTCTAATGGGTTCCCAGGTAACCTACAGGAAACTGTCAGAGGCTTGGAAACCTGCGGCACATAACTCACCTCCTGACTCCCCAAAGTCTATCCACCATCTACAAGGCACAAGTCAGGAGTGTGATGGAATACTCCCCACTTGCCTGGATGAGTGCATCTCCCACAACACTCAAGAAGCTTGACACTATCCAGAACAAAGCACCCCACTTGGTTGGCACCCCATCCACAAATATTCACTCCCACCATCACTGACTCACAGTAGCAGCACTATATACCATCTACAAGATGCACTGCAGAAACTCACCAAGGCTCCTTCGACAGCATCTTCCAAACCCATGACCACTACCATCTAGAAGGACAAAGGTAGCAGATAGATGGGAACACCACCACCTGGAAGTTCCCATCCAAGTCACTCACCATCCTGACTTGGAAATATATCGGCCGTTCCTTCACTGCTGCTGGGTCAAAATCCTGGAACTCCCTCCCTAACAGCACTGTGGATGTACCTACACCACATGGACTGCAGCGGTTCAAGAAGGCAGCTCACCACCACCTTCTCACGAGGCAATTAGGGGTGGTAAATAAATGCTGATCTAGCCAGCGACACCCACATCCCGTGAATGAATAGAAAAAGCAACCAGTTCCTGTTGCTTTTGCAAATTTGCAAATTCCTCCCATGTACAGAGGCCTGGGGGGAAGTGTTGAGAAAAGAAGGCTGAGCCTGACTTAACAGAGATCTTTGAAACTGTGCACGGTTTTGATAGAATGGATACATCGAGAATGCTTCCCCTTGCAGGGAAGAGCAGAAATAGAGGCCGTCAATATAAAATAGTCACCAAGAAACCCAATTGGGAATTCAGAAGAAACTTCTTTACCCAGAGAGTGGTGGGACTGTGGAGATTGTGGTTGAAACGAGTGGCTGATGTATTTAAGGAGAAACTAGACATGCAAATGAGGGAGCAGTGAATAGAGGGTTATGATGATAGTTCTACTTGAGGAGAGATGGGAGGAGGTTAACACTAGCATGGGCTGCTGGGGCTGAATGGCCTGTTTCTGGTGGTATATCCTATGTGTCATGAAGCTATTAATGTATATATTATTGGAAAATATTTATCTTTTAAAATAGAGGTTTAGTCTGTGGGTGTGTCTTAATTGGATTAAAACCAAATAGTCTGGGTGCTTTGATGTGTACTAGTTTTGAGATTTAAGAGAGGTAGAGTGCATTAGCATTTTTTGAATAGAGCATTCAAGAAGTGGGGTGAAACCTGGCACCTAGTTAGCAGAGACCAAGCAATATGTTTATATTACTAATAAAATTGGTACTATGAAAGGGTTTTTATTGTTAGAAGAGGTGGAGTTCAAAGAGGCTGGTGACACAATGAGAATTTACATTCGATGATCGGTGCTAGGTATAACAGACGGCAGTTTTGTGTGTGTGGGGCAGGGGCAATGTGAGATAAAAGTAGCTGTAAGCCTACAACTGGCTCCACAGGAACCAAAGTGAAAAGAACCTCATTTTGAACTCGTAAGGTGAAAATGCTTTGCCTGGTGTTTGGTTAAGTCTATGGGTTGTTGTTGCCTTAATGGAGATTAGTTGGGGAATTTCTTAAAAGTTATGATGGTAGTAATTTGTAGCTTGTGTATATTAATAAAATGCATAAATTAATAAAATGTTTCCTTTTGTTTAATATAAAACCTCTTGAGATCTGGTGGTCTGATTCCTGAATTTAGAGCTGCATCTCAAACATACCACTTAAAATTATAGGTTATGACAGTTGTTTAAAGTTTCCCTCTGCGATTTTTAAAGGACTCAGCTTTACCAACTGCTGGGTTATAACATCTGTAATGTAATCCTATGCAAAGTAATTTTTCAAGTGCCCTTGTGAATGGTTCCCATAGCGCTGTACAAGTGGTGTCCCCTTTAACCGTGACAACCTGACTTAACCCAGATGAATTCTGACAAATAATGTTCACCCTTAAAGGCAAATGATTTTTTTCCCTGTTGTCCTGGTCAATGTTTAACCTTCACCCAGGTTATCTGGTCATTATCACATTGCTGTTTGTGAGAGTTCACTATGCACAAGTTGGCTGCTGCATTCCCTTCATTGCAACAGCGACTCTATTTTTGAAGCTCTTCCTTGGCCAGAAAGCACTAAGGGACATCCTGACGTTTGAAAGGCGCTGTGGAACTGCAAGGCCCTTCTTTTTAATGATCGCAGTGACTTAAATTCATTTTTATAGATGTCCACTCAATTACTTGTAATGCAGTTTTAATCTGTCTCCAAGGGCTGCGATTCCCTCTAGTATAGAAGATGAAGGGGTGACCTAATTGACGTCGTCATGAAAATGGACACAATGACAGAGTCACCTACAATTTCACTAATTAATTACCGGCATATTGAACTGTTTAAAGAAAGACCTTTTTTTTTAAATACAAGCAAAGGCACTGATCAAAAGATAATGTAAAGTGACCACTTTCTGGAAAGTTCCTATGTGGATTATACTGACAGACCTGTCCTGAGAGAACATGGAATGTTGCACCTAAAGAGCTGTCAAGGCCTTCTTCAAACAGAAACACTTTAAAGGGAAGCATTGGAAATGCAAAAGGCTGGACTTTAACCTCCTGTGTTTGTGCAGATATTGGAAACTGTTTCTCCAGCCAGCTACATCTCATCAGACATCCAAAAACCCATCTCCCATCACTGTCGCACAGTATCACAGTATCTTTACAGTGCAGAAGGAGGCTATTTGGCCCATCAAGTCTGCACTGGCTCTCTGAAAGAGCTTGCCACCTAGTTCCACTCCCCTGCCTTATCCCCGTAACCTTGCACATTCTCTCTTTTCAGGGAGCAACCCATTCCCTTTTGGATACCTCAATCAAATCTTCCTTCACCATCCTTTCAGGAAGTTAGTTCCAGCACTCCAACCACCCTCTAGGTGAAATAAATTTTCCTCATATCACATTTACTCCTTTTGCCAATTATTTTGAATCTGTGCTCTTTAATTCTTGATGTTCTCTTGAGTGGGAACAGTTTCTCACAATTTGAGGAGGTAACAAGCAGGATAGATAAAGGGGAGCCAGTAGATGTAATATATTTGGATTTCCAAAAGGCGTTCGTTAATTTACCGCACATAAGGCTACTTAATAAAATAAGAGCCTATGGTGTTGGGGGTAGTATATTAGTATTGATAGAGGATTGGCTAACTAATAGAAGAGAGAGTTGGGATAAGGCGGGGTGGGGGGGGTGAGGGGGGCATTTTCAGGATGGCAACCTGTGCAGTGGAGTGTTGCAGGGATCATTGTTGGGGCCACAGTTATTTACAATATATATTGACGACTTAGATGAGGGAAGTGAAAGTACTATCGCCAAGTTTGTGGAAGACACATAAGTAGGTGGGAAGGCAAGTGGTGAGAATGACTCAAAGAGTCTACAGAGGGATATAGATAGGTTAAATGAGTGGGCAAAAACTTGGCAGACGGAATATAATGTGGGAAAATGTGAGGCTATGTATTTTGGCAGGAAGAATAGAGGAGCTGAATATTATTTAAATGGAGTCCCAAAAAGCTAACATATAAGTCCAGCAGGTAACAGGGAAAGCAAATGGAATGTTGGCCTTTATTTCAAAGGGAATGGAGCATAAAAATAGGGAAGTCTTGCTAAAACTATACAAGGCACAAGTTAGACCACACCTAGAATACTGTGAACAGTTTTGGTCCCTTTATCTAAGGAATGATATACTGGCATTGGAGCCAGTCCAGAGAAGGTTCACTGGGTTAATCCCGGGTATGGAGGGATTTTCTTATGAGGAGAGGTTGAGTAGATTGGGCCTGTACTCATTGGAGTTTAGAAGAATGAGAGGTGACCTTATTGAAACATATAAGATTCTTAGGGGTCTTAACAGGGTAGATGCTGAGAGGTGGTTTCCCCTTGTGGGAAAGTCTAGGACCAGAGGGCATAATCTCAGAGGAAGGGGGCACCCATTTAAAACAGAGATGAGGAGGAATTTCTTCTCTTGGAGAGTAGTCAATCTGTGGAATTCTTTACCGCAGAGGGCTGTAGAGGCTGGGACGTTAAGTGAATTCAAGGCTGAGATAGACAGATTTTAATTAGTATGGGAATAATGGGTTATGGGGTAAAGGCAGGAAAGTGAAGTTGAAGGTTATCAGAGCACCCATGATCTCACTGAATGGCGGCGTAGACCCGGTCTGTCTGCAAGCATGACCCAGACCTCCCTGTCGCTTGCCATTTCAACACTCCACCCTGCTCTCATGCCCACATGTCCGTCCTTGGCCTGCTGCAGTGTTCCAGTGAAGCTCAACGCAAACTGGCGGAACAGCACCTCATCTTCCGACTAGGCGCTTTACAGTCTTCCAGACTTAACATTGAGTTCAACAACTTCAGATCATGAACTCTCTCCTCCATCCCCACCCCCTTTCTGTTCCCCTTTTCCCAATAATTTATATATATTTTTATTTTCCCATATATTCCCATTATTTTTAAATGTATTTCCATCCATTGTTTTATCTCTACCTTTTAGCCTATTTCAATCCCTTCCCCCCACCCCACCCCCACTAGGGCTATCTGTACCTTCACCCCCACCCCACCCCCACTAGGGCTATCTGTACCTTCACCCCCACCCCACCCCCACTAGGGCTATCTGTACCTTCACCCCCACCCCACCCCCACTAGGGCTATCTGTACCTTCACCCCCACCCCACCCCCACTAGGGCTATCTGTACCTTGCTCGTCCTGCTTTCCACGCTTCATGTCCCCATTAGCACATTCCTTAGCTAATATCACCAGCGTCAACACCTCTTTGTCCTTTTGTCTGTGACATCTTTTGGCTATCTCCACCTATCACTGGCCCTCTATCCAGCTCTACCTATCCCACCCCACCCCCTTTAGACCAGCTTATATTTCACCTCTTTTCTATTTTTCCTTAGTTCTGATGAAGAGTAATTCGGACTCGAAACATTAACTGTGTTCCTCTCCACAGATACTGTCAGACCTGCTGAGTTTTTCCAGGTATTTTTGCTAATAAGTGTCTCCAAAAGGCTGGAAAAACCCACAAGGACAGCTCCAATGTTCTACCAGAGTCATCTAACTTAACGGCCGCAATGTACCACCATCTACGCCTCACGGACAAGCAAAGGACTTATTCGTATATTCTTTTTAATTTTTATTTGGACTGTTAACTTCCTTTCTGACCTGCCCGAATGTGTGTTGTGTCCAATATTATTTTTTTTCCTCCGGTTTTAGTGATGAATAGACTTACTCTTTCTTTGACTCAAGAAAGCCTGGTTGGACTGGCCCCTTTAGAGAAAAGTAAAAACGTTTGGATTGGGAAGAGGCACCCGTGGGGAAAGAATTTCAGACAAACCTTTGTTTCGACCAACCGAGGGAGTTGAATAAAAAGGGAAGCCAGCTCATTCCCTCCTCAGCCGGTTGTAACAAGGTGCTTAAAATGATTATAGGTTTCGACAGGGTAGGTGGAGAGAAAATGTTTCCACTGGTGGGGAGGCAGAACCTTAAAACTCCAGCCAGCCCATTCAGGGACGATGTCAGGAAGCACTTCTGCACACAAAGGATAGTAGGAATCTGGAAGTCTTTCCCGCAAAAAAAAAACTGTCCAGGCTTGGGGTCATTTCGAGATTTCAAAACTGAGACTGACAAAGTTCCTTTGGTGAGGCTATTGAGGGCCCTCGGAACCTAGGTGGGGGAGATTGAACTGAGATGCGGATCAGCCCTGATCCAATGCAATGGCAGAATGGGCTCAAGGTTGCTGAATGGCCTTCTCCTGTTTCTGTGTGCGTTATTTATTACAGTAAAGTTGTTTAATCACTCCACCGGGCCTTTAGCTGCCAAGGCCCTGAGCTCTGGCACTTCCTCCCTGAATCTGACTAACTTTGCTCTTCTCCCCCGATGCTGCCAAACCCTGCTGAGTTTTTCCGGTTATTTCTGTTTCTGACGAACTCTTTCTCCTCCTCTTTGATCGAACTTTTGGTCAACTGTCCTAATATCTCCTTGTGTGGCTCGATGTCAAACTTTGTCAGGGTAACGCTCCTGAGAAGCACCCTGGAATGTTTTACTAAATTAAAAGGCACTATATCAATTCAAATGACTGTTGTTAATATTTTGGTGAATCTATGTTTACTTTAAACTAATAAAGAATTAATTGTTAGTTCCGTTGCTGAACTCAGTGTAACCACATCCAGATGAAGTTTTCTATTGGAGGTCTTTTTGTGTGACTATCAACGTCAGTTATACAGGTTTGGTACATTTGCAATAAGATGTTCAGTCCAATTTCAGTGTTTGTTTTTGCATTGCTAATACACTTTCACTGTCTATACTAGTTTAAAATCTTGGGTGTTTTTGGAATAAAGTTCTTGCACTGGTACAGTTATGAGGTTTATAAGATTGTTATGTTTTGGGACGGTGTCTTTAATTTAGGGTAAAATGAAGGGAGTCACGTGACCTGTTCTGCAGTCTGCCTGACAACAGGCCTGGGTGAGGTCACAACAGGGGTGGGTTGTTTTGCTTGGAAGAAGGTTTAAGGTGTTCGCATTTGGAGACAATGGCAACAGCATCTGAGCTTACAGCAGATGGGGAGGTGGTGGCGTCGTGGTATTGTCGCTGGACTGCTAATCCCAGGGTAATGCTCTGGGAACATAAGAACATAAGAACTAGGAGCAGGAGTAGGCAATTCAGCCCCTCGAGCCTGTCCCGCCATTCAATATGATCATGGCTGATCTCATTTCGGCCTCAACTCCAATTTCCCGCCCTCTCCCCATAACCTTTCAACCCGTTACTAATTAAAAATCTGTCTATCTCCTCCTTAAATTTATTCAGCGTCCCGGCATCCACTGCACTCTGAGGTAGTGAATTCCACAGATTCACAACCCTTTGAGAAAAGTAATTCCTCCTCATCTCTGATTTAAATCTACCACCCCTTAACCTAAAACTATGGCCTCTCGTTCTAGAATACCCCAGGAGGGGAAACATCCACTCCATGTCTACTTTGTCTATCCCTTTAGCATCTTATATACCTCAATTAGATCTCCTCTCATCCTTCTAAACTGGGTTCGAAACCCACCATGGCAGATGATGGAATTTGAATTCAATAAAAATTTGGAATTGAAAAAGTCTAATGACGACCAGGAAACCATTGTCTATTGTCATAAAAACCCATCTGGTTCACTAACGCCCTTTAGGGAAGGAACTCTGCTGGTCTGGCTGACATGTGACTCTAGCAATGTGGTTGACTCTTAACAAGGGCAATTAATGTTGGGCAATAACTGCTGGCCTAGCCAGTGATGCCCACATCCCACGAACGAATAAAAATAAAGTCTTCAAAGTCCCAGGAATATGTTGAGAATATCAGGTTGTAAATAGTTACACTTTAAACTGTCCATCTGATTCCAGGATAGGATAGAGTTGGTGTCTAAAGAGCAGTTAATCAGCATTTCTTCCTGGATACAAGGCCCATGTGATTCACTTTACCATGGAGATGGATTTTGAGAAGGAAGGGTGCAGAGGAAGCAAATGTCAGATCAGTTTACAGGCTTTACTAAAATATCACTGAACATCGCAGACAAAAGTTAGTCTGCCTGGATTCAGGACAGAGAGAGACCATAAGTCTTTATGGTTCACTGCACAAAAATGCAGGTGGGAACAGACTCTATTTGTGAGGAGTTAAAATGAGGCTGGAAAATACACTTAGCTTACGCTGAAGAGGGATTCTCCAGGAAAATGCTCACCGTCAAAGATAGTTCTGGGGTTAAAAGTTACCAGGCTGGGGGAAGGAAAGGAATGCAAATAAATCCCTAGGAGCAAAGAATCACTTTGGACTGGTTCTGGGAGCAGCGAATGCAGTTGACCAAATTGAAGGAGGTGCAAGTGAAGTGCTGCTTCACCGGATAGGAGTGTTTGAGCCCTTGGGTGGTGAGGAGGGAGGAGGTAAAGGGGCAAGTGTTGCACCTTCTGCGATTGCATGGGAAGGTGCCGTGGGAAGGAGATGAGGTGTTGGGAGTAATGGAGGATTGGACCAGGATGACCCGGAGGGAATGGTCCCTATGGAATGCCGACAGGGGGAGGTGAAGGGAAGATGTGTTTGGTGGTGGCATCATGCTGGAGTTGGCGGAAATGGCGGAGGATGATCCTTTGAGATTCGGAGGCTGGTGGGGTGATAAGTGAGGACAAGGGGGACCCTATCATGGTTCTGGGAGGGAGAGGAAGGGGTGAGGGCAGAGGCATGAGAGATGGGTCGGACACGGTTGAGGGCCCTGTCAACCACAGAGGTGGGGGAGTCTGTTTTGGAAGGTGGCATCATTGGAACAAATGAGGTGGAGACGAAGGAACTGGGAGAATGGGATGGAGTCCTTACAGGAAGCGGGGTGTGAGGAGCTGTAGTCGAGGTAGCTGTAGGAGTCGGTGGGATTGTAATGAATATCGGTGGACAGTCTATCACCAGAAATGGAGACAGAGAGGTCAAGGAAGGGGAGGGACATGTCGGAAGGAAGAAATTTGGCTCATTGTACCTGTGTGGGTATTTTTTTGATAAAGCTACCCAATTAGCCCCTTACTCATTCCCCATAATCCTGCATATGTTCCTTTTCCTAATGCCCATCCAACTCCCTTTCCAAAGAGCTTAACGCTTGTGAAAATTTTACCCACAAAACGACAAACCTAAAAGCTAATTGTTTCTGCACCTTTGACCTATTAAAACTTCCCAGGTTGCTTCACAGAAACATCATCAACCAAAACCTGACACCCAGCCATATAAGGAGGCATGAGGACAGGTGAGCAAAAGTTTGGTCAAAGAGGTTAGTTTTAAGGAGCATCTTAAGGGAGGGGAGAGAGGTGGAGAGGAGGGAATTCCAGAGCTGAAGACCAGGCAGCTGAAGACATGGCCACCACCAGCGCTGGGGCAATCAATCAACTGCTATTGATGCCAATAAACTCTATGGGTCTCATTAATGCTTTAAATTCTAGGCAGAAACAATGAATTTTTAAGTTTGCCTTTTATAAATAATATATTTGACAAGTGTTAAATCCTTGGAGAAGATGATTGGACAAATAATAGAAAGGGAGTCATTTGCAGGGCTAGGGGGAGGGAGCAAGGGTTTAATTGGATAGCTTTATCTATAAACCACTAGGCACAATGGGCCGAATGGCCTTCTGTGCCATATCATTCTATAAACGCATTCATAAGAACATAAGAAATAGGAGCAGGAGGACGCCATTCGCCTCCTCAAGCCTGTCCTACCGTTCAATAAGATCATGGCTGACCTGCCCCAGGCCTCAGCTCCTCTTTCGTGCCAACTCCTCATAACCCTCAACTCTCCAATATTTCAAAAATCTATCTACCTCCTTTTTAGACACTTCCAGTGATCTAGCCTCCACAACTCTCTGAGGTAGAGAATTCCAGACATTCACTACCCTCTGACAGAAGACATTCCTTCGCATCATTAAATGAGTGTCCCCCTTAGTCTATAACTATGTCCCCTAGTTCGAGATTCCCCCACTAGTGGAAACATCTTCTCAACATCTACCCTGTCAAGCCCCCTCAGAATCTTGTACGTTTCAATAAGATCACCCCTCATTCTTCTAAACTCTAATGAATAAAGGCCTAACCTGTTTAGCCGTTCTTGTTACGTGAACCCCTTGTTTCCAGGAATCAGCTTAATGAACCTGTTTTGAACTGCCTCCAATGCCAGTATATCCTTTCTTAAATACAGGGATCAAAACTGTACACAGTACTCCACGCGCGGCCTCACTAACACCCGGTACAGTTGTAACAAGACTTGCCTATTTTTAAACTCCAACCCCCCTAGGAATACAGGCCAAAATTCCATTTGCTTTCCTGCTCTCATGCCCACATGTCCGTCCTTGGCTTGGTGCATTGTTCCAGTGAAGCTCAACGCAAACTGGAGGAACAGCACCTCATCTTCCGACGAGATACTTTACAGCCTTCCGGACCTAACATCGACTTTCACAACTTCAGACCATGAGCTCTATCCTCTATCTTCAACCCTTTTCTAACGCCTTTTTAAAAACGTATTTTTATTCTTTATTCACATCTTTATTTTTATTCACTTATTCATTATTTTGTTCCTCTTTTATCCATTTTAATCAATTTTTCTGCCCTTTTTCCCCCAACCACCACCCCCCACCCCCAGTCCCCCTAAAAGGGCTATCTGTCGCTTGTTCCATGTTGTTCTTTCACAGAGTGCTGACCCTTGTTCTGCTATTCACACATTCTGCTTTTTCACCTTTACGCCACTATCGACACCTTCTTTAGCCTTCACCACTGCCATTAACACTCCCTTTGCCTTGTGTCCATGACATCTTTGTCAACCTCTCCTTACCCCCCCACCTATCACTGGCCTTCCCACCCAGATTCACCTGCTCCACCCTCCCTTAAGCAGTATAGATTTCATCACGTTTCTACTTCTCCTCAGTTCTGAGGACGAGTCATACGGACTCGGGACGTTAACCCTGTTTCTCTCCCTCCACAGATGGTGTCAGAGCTGCTTGAGTTCTTCCAGCATTTTCTGTTTCGATTTCAGATCTCCAGCATCCGCAGTATTTTGCTTCTACCTTCCTTCTGTGCTGTGTCATCGTATAAACCCATTTAGATGGCCGATTACCCTGATGCGTTTGGTGCTTTTAACGGACAGACTAGCATTAGCGTTAAGAAAATGGACTTTAACATTAATTAAACGCGTGTTTGTACTTTGTGGACCCATTAAACAAAATAGCATTTTCCAGTAAGACCGAGTGGCCTGTTTCTGTGTTTGAAATTCTATGTGATGAGATTGGGCAGCTGTAGAATATTCCCAAGCTCTGTATTTTGGGTTTTGAAACATATGAAGCACTTGTTTTTAAACCCGCACTCCCCCCCCACCCACCCCCCCCCCCCCCCCCCACCCCCGTGGTCTTGCCCCCTCCCCATCTCTGTAACCTCCTCCAGCTCTACAAGCCTCCTCGGTCTCTGGGCTCCTCTAGTTCTGGCCTGTTTCACATTCCCTAATTTTAATCATTCCGTCGTTGATGGCTGCTCCTTCGGCTCCCTGGGCCCTAAGCTCTGGGGTTCCTCCTCTAAACCCCTCTGCCTCCCTCTCCACCTTTACGACTCTCCTGAAAACCTACCCCTTTGACTGAGCTTTTGCTCACCTGTCCTGATTACCCCCTTGTGTGGCTGACTGTCCAATTTTTATAACGCTCCT